>JAHLWY010000794.1:0-44002 GCA_020002185.1 Paraescarpia echinospica | reverse complement strand
CAAGCATCAAAGCCAGTATACAAGTTCAAACATCAGAGGCCAGTATACACATTCAAAAATCAGAGGCCAATATACACTTTCAAGCATCAGAGGCCAGTATACAAGTTCAAACATCAAAGGCCAGTATACACATTCAAACATCAGAGGCCAGTATACAAGTTCAAACATCAGAGGTCAGTATACAAATTCAAACATCACAGGCCAGTATACACATTCAAGCCTCAGAGGCCAGGATACAAGTTCAAACATCAAAGGCCAGTATAAAAGTTCAAGCTGCAGAGGCCAGTATACACATTCAAACATCAGAGGCCGGTATACACATTCAAACATCGGAGGCCAGTATACACATTCAAACAGCAGAGGCCAGTATACACATTCAAGCATCAGATGCCAGTATACACATTCAAGCATCAGAGGCCAGTATACAAGTATAAACATCAGAGGACAGTATACAAGTTCAAACATCAGAGGCCAGTATACAAATTCAAACATCAAAGGCCAGTATACAAGTTCAAACATCAGAGGCCAGTATACAAGTTCAAACATCAAAGGCCAGTATACAAGTTAAAGCGTCAGAGGCCAATACACACATTCAAGCATCAGAGGCCAATATATAAATTCAAGCATCAGAGGCCAATACACACATTCAAGCAACAGAGGCCAATATATAAATTCAAGCATCAGAGGCCAGTATACAAATTCAAACATCAGAGGCCAGTATACATATTCAAGCATCAGAGGCCAGTATACACATTCAAAAATCAGAGGGCAGTATACATGTTCAAACGTCAGAGGCCAGTATACAAGTTCAAACATCAGAGGCCAGTATACAAGTTCAAACATCAGAGGCCAGTATACAAGTTCAAACATCAAAGGCCAGTATGCAAGTTAAAACATCACAGGCCAGTATACAAGTTCAATCATCAGAGGCCAGTATACAAGTTCAAACATCAGAGTCCAGTATACACATTGAAAAATCAGAGGCCAGTATACATGTTCAAACATCAGAGGCCAGTATACAAGTTCAAGCATCAGAGGCCAGTATACACTTTCAAGCATCAGAGGCCAGTATACAAGTTCAAACATCAGAGGCCAGTATAAAAGTTCAAACATCAGAGGCCAGTATACAAGTTCAAGCATCAGAGGCCAGTATACAAATTCAAGCATCAGAGGCCAATATACACATTCAAGCATCAGAGGCCAATATATACATTCAAGCATCAGAGGCCAGTATACAAGTTCAAACATCAGAGGCCAGTATACACGTTCAAAAAACAGAGGCCAATATACACATTCAAACATCAGAGACAAGTATACAAATTCAAACATCAGAGACAAGTATACAAATTGAAACATCAGAGGCCAGTATACAAGTTCAAGCATCAGAGGCCTGTAAACACATTCAAAAATCAGAGGCCAGTATACACATTCAAACATCAGAGGCAAGTATACAAGTTCAAGCATCAGAGGCCAGTATAAAAGTTCAAACATCAGAGGCCAGTATACAAATTCAAACATCAAAGGCCAGTATACAAGTTCAAACATCAGAGGCCAGTATACAAGTTCAAACATCAAAGGCCAGTATACAAGTTAAAGCGTCAGAGGCCAATACACACATTCAAGCATCAGAGGCCAATATATAAATTCAAGCATCAGAGGCCAATACACACATTCAAGCATCAGAGGCCAATATATAAATTCAAGCATCAGAGGCCAGTATACAAATTCAAACATCAGAGGCAAGTGTACAAGTTCAAGCATCAGAGGCCAGTATACAAGTTCAAACATCAGAGGCCAGTATACAAATTCAAACATCAGAGGCCAGTATACAAGTTCAAGCATCAGAGGCCTGTAAACACATTCAAAAATCAGAGGCCAGTATACACATTCAAACATCAGAGGCAAGTGTACAATTTCAAGCGTCAGAGGCCAGTATACAAGTTCAAAAATCAGAGGCCAGTATACAAGTTCAAACATCAGAGGCCATTATACAAATTCAAACATCAGAGTCCAGTATACACATTGAAAAATCAGAGGCCAGTATACATGTTCAAACATCAGAGGCCAGTATACAAGTTCAAGCATCAGAGGCCAGTATACACTTTCAAGCATCAGAGGCCAGTATACAAGTTCAAACATCAGAGACCAGTATAAAAGTTCAAACATCAGAGGCCAGTATACAAGTTCAAGCATCAGAGGCCAGTATACAAATTCAAGCATCAGAGGCCAATATACACATTCAAGCATCAGAGGCCAATATATACATTCAAGCATCAGAGGCCAGTATACAAGTTCAAACATCAGAGGCCAGTATACACGTTCAAAAATCAGAGGCCAATATACACATTCAAACATCAGAGACAAGTATACAAATTCAAACATCAGAGACAAGTATACAAATTCAAACATCAGAGGCCAGTATACAAGTTCAAGCATCAGAGGCCTGTAAACACATTCAAAAATCAGAGGCCAGTATACACATTCAAACATCAGAGGCAAGTACACAAGTTCAAGCATCAGAGGCCAGTATAAAAGTTCAAACATCAGAGGCCAGTATACAAATTCAAACATCAAAGGCCAATATTCAAGTTCAAATATCAGAGGCCAGTATACAAGTTCAAACATCAATGGCCAGTATACAAGTTAAAGCATCAGAGGCCAATACACACATTCAAGCATCAGAGGCCAATATATAAATTCAAGCATCAGAGGCCAGTATACACATTCAAACATCAGAGGCCAGTATACACATTCAAAAATCAGAGGGCAGTATACATGTTCAAACGTCAGAGGCCAGTATACAAGTTCAAACATCAGAGGCCAGTATACAAGTTCAAACATCATAGGCCAGTATACAAGTTCAAACATCAGAGGCCAGTATGCAAGTTAAAACATCAGAGGCCAATATACAAGTTCAAGCATCAGAGGCCAGTATACACATTCAAGCATCAGAGGCCAGTATACAAGTTCAAACATCAAAGGCCAGTATAAAAGTTCAAGCCCCAGAGGCCAGTATACACATTCAAACATCAGAGGCCGGTATACACATTCAAACATCAGAGGCCAGTATACAAGTTCAAACATCAAAGGCCAGTATACAAGTTAAAGCATCAGAGGCCAATATACAAGTTAAAGCATCAGAGGCCAATATACACATTCAAACATCAGAGACAAGTATACAAGTTCAAGCATCAAAGGTCAGTATACAAATTAAAACATCAGAGGCCAGTATACACATTCAAGCATCAGAGGCCATTATACACATTCAAGCATCAGAGGCCAGTATACAAGTTCAAACATCAGAGGCCAGTATACACATTCAAAAATCAGAGGCCAATATACACATTCAAACATCAGAGACAAGTATACAAGTTCAAGCATCAAAGGTCAGTATACAAATTAAAACATCAGAGGCCAGTATACACATACAAGCATCAGAGGCCAGTATACAAGTTCAAACATCAAAGGCCAGTATACACATTCAAATATCAGAGGCCAGTATACAAGTTCAATCATCAGAGGTCAGTATACAAATTCAAACATCACAGGCCAGTATACACATTCAAGCATCAGAGTCCAATATACAAATTCAAACATCAGAGACCAGTATACAAGTTCAAACATCAGAGGCCAGTATACAAGTTCAAACATCAGAGGCCAGTATACAAGTTCAAACATCAAAGGCCAGTATGCAAGTTAAAACATCACAGGCCAGTATACAAGTTCAATCATCAGAGGCCAGTATACAAGTTCAAACATCAGAGTCCAGTATACACATTGAAAAATCAGAGGCCAGTATACATGTTCAAACATCAGAGGCCAGTATACAAGTTCAAGCATCAGAGGCCAGTATACACTTTCAAGCATCAGAGGCCAGTATACAAGTTCAAACATCAGAGGCCAGTATAAAAGTTCAAACATCAGAGGCCAGTATACAAGTTCAAGCATCAGAGGCCAGTATACAAATTCAAGCATCAGAGGCCAAAATACACATTCAAGCATCAGAGGCCAATATATACATTCAAGCATCAGAGGCCAGTATACAAGTTCAAACATCAGAGGCCAGTATACACGTTCAAAAATCAGAGGCCAATATACACATTCAAACATCAGAGACAAGTATACAAATTCAAACATCAGAGGCCAGTATACAAGTTCAAGCATCAGAGGCCTGTAAACACATTAAAAATCAGAGGCCAGTATACACATTCAAACATCAGAGGCAAGTATACAAGTTCAAGCATCAGAGGCCAGTATAAAAGTTCAAACATCAGAGGCCAGTATACAAATTCAAACATCAAAGGCCAGTATTCAAGTTCAAACATCAGAGGCCAGTATACAAGTTCAAACATCAATGGCCAGTATACAAGTTAAAGCATCAGAGGCCAATACACACATTCAAGCATCAGAGGCCAATATATAAATTCAATCATCAGAGGCCAGTATACACATTCAAACATCAGAGGCCAGTATACACATTCAAGCATCAGAGGGCAGTATACACATTCAAAAATCAGAGGGCAGTATACATGTTCAAACGTCAGAGGCCAGTATACAAGTTCAAACATCAGAGGCCAGTATACAAGTTCAAACATCAGAGGCCAGTATACAAGTTCAAACATCAGAGGCCAGTATGCAAGTTAAAACATCAGAGGCCAGTATACAAGTTCAATCATCAGAGGCCAGTATACACATTCAAGCATCAGAGGCCAGTATACAAGTTCAAACATCAAAGGCCAGTATAAAGTTCAAGCTCCAGAGGCCAGTATACACATTCAAACATCAGAGGCCGGTATACACATTCAAACATCAGAGGCCAGTATACAAGTTCAAACATCAAAGGCCAGTATACAAGTTAAAGCATCAGAGGCCAATATACACATTCAAACATCAGAGACAAGTATACAAGTTCAAGCATCAAAGGTCAGTATACAAATTAAAACATCAGAGGCCAGTTCACATTCAAGCATCAGAGGCCATTATACACATTCAAGCATCAGAGGCCAGTATACAAGTTCAAACATCAGAGGCCAGTATACACATTCAAAAATCAGAGGCCAATATACACATTCAAACATCAGAGACAAGTATACAAGTTCAAGCATCAAAGGTCAGTATACAAATTAAAACATCAGAGGCCAGTATACACATCAAGCATCAGAGGCCAGTATACAAGTTCAAACATCAAAGGCCAGTATACACATTCAAATATCAGAGGCCAGTATACAAGTTCAATCATCAGAGGTCAGTATACAAATTCAAACATCACAGGCCAGTATACACATTCAAGCATCAGAGTCCAATATACAAATTCAAACATCAGAGGCCAGTATACAAGTTCAAACATCAGAGGCCAGTATACAAGTTCAAACATCAGAGGCCAGTATACAAGTTCAAACATCAAAGGCCAGTATGCAAGTTAAAACATCACAGGCCAGTATACAAGTTCAATCATCAGAGGCCAGTATACAAGTTCAAACATCAGAGTCCAGTATACACATTGAAAAATCAGAGGCCAGTATACATGTTCAAACATCAGAGGCCAGTATACAAGTTCAAGCATCAGAGGCCAGTATACACTTTCAAGCATCAGAGGCCAGTATACAAGTTCAAACATCAGAGGCCAGTATAAAAGTTCAAACATCAGAGGCCAGTATACAAGTTCAAGCATCAGAGGCCAGTATACAAATTCAAGCATCAGAGGCCAATATACACATTCAAGCATCAGAGGCCAATATATACATTCAAGCATCAGAGGCCAGTATACAAGTTCAAACATCAGAGGCCAGTATACACGTTCAAAAATCAGAGGCCAATATACACATTCAAACATCAGAGACAAGTATACAAATTCAAACATCAGAGACAAGTATACAAATTCAAACATCAGAGGCCAGTATGCAAGTTCAAGCATCAGAGGCCTGTAAACACATTCAAAAATCAGAGGCCAGTATACACATTCAAACATCAGAGGCAAGTATACAAGTTCAAGCATCAGAGGCCAGTATAAAAGTTCAAACATCAGAGGCCAGTATACAAATTCAAACATCAAAGGCCAGTATTCAAGTTCAAACATCAGAGGCCAGTATACAAGTTCAAACATCAATGGCCAGTATACAAGTTAAAGCATCAGAGGCCAATACACACATTCAAGCATCAGAGGCCAATATATAAATTCAAGCATCAGAGGCCAGTATACACATTCAAACATCAGAGGCCAGTATACACATTCAAGCATCAGAGGCCAGTATACACATTCAAAAATCAGAGGGCAGTATACATGTTCAAACGTCAGAGGCCAGTATACAAGTTCAAACATCAGAGGCCAGTATACAAGTTCAAACATCAGAGGCCAGTATACAAGTTCAAACATCAGAGGCCAGTATGCAAGTTAAAACATCAGAGGCCAATATACAAGTTCAATCATCAGAGGCCAGTATACACATTCAAGCATCAGAGGCCAGTATACAAGTTCAAACATCAAAGGCCAGTATAAAGTTCAAGCTCGAGAGGCCAGTATACACATTCAAACATCAGAGGCCGGTATACACATTCAAACATCAGAGGCCAGTATACAAGTTCAAACATCAAAGGCCAGTATACAAGTTAAAGCATCAGAGGCCAATATACACATTCAAACATCAGAGACAAGTATACAAGTTCAAGCATCAAAGGTCAGTATACAAATTAAAACATCAGAGGCCATTATACACATTCAAGCATCAGAGGCCAGTATACAAGTTCAAACATCAGAGGCCAGTATACACATTCAAAAATCAGAGGCCAATATACACATTCAAACATCAGAGACAAGTATACAAGTTCAAGCATCAAAGGTCAGTATACAAATTAAAACATCAGAGGCCAGTATACACATTCAAGCATCAGAGGCCAGTATACAAGTTCAAACATCAAAGGCCAGTATACACATTCAAATATCAGAGGCCAGTATACAAGTTCAATCATCAGAGGTCAGTATACAAATTCAAACATCACAGGCCAGTATATACATTCAAGCATCAGAGTCCAATATACAAATTCAAACATCAGAGGCCAGTATACAAGTTCAAACATCAGAGGCCAGAATACAAGTTCAAATATCAGAGGCCAGTATACACATTCAAACATCAGAGGCCAGTATACAATTTCAAGAATCAGATGCCTGTATACACATTCAAAAATCAGGGGCCAGTATACACATTAAAACATCAGAGGCAAGTATACAAGTTCAAGCATCAGAGGCCAGTATACATGTTCAAACATCAGAGGCCAGTATACAAATTCAAACATCAGAGGCCAGTATACATGTTCAAGCATCAGAGGCCTGTAAACACATTCAAAAATCAGAGGCCAGTATATACATTCAAACATCAGAGGCAAGTATACAAGTTCAAGCATCAGAGGCCAGTATAAAAGTTCAAAAATCAGAGGCCAGTATACAAGTTCAAACATCAGAGGCCAGTATACAAATTCAAACATCAGAGTCCAGTATACACATTGAAAATTCAGAGGCCAGTATACATGTTCAAACATCAGAGGCCAGTATAAAAGTTCAATCATCAGAGGCTAGTATACACATTCAAGCATCAGATGCCAGTATACAAGTTAAAACATCAGAGGCCAGTATACAAGTTAAAACATCAGAGGCCAGTATACAAGTTCAAGCATCAGAGGCCAGTATACAAATTCATGCACCAGAGGCCAGTATACACATTCAAGCATCAGAGGCCAGTATATACATTCAAGCATCAGAGGCCAGTATACAAGTTCAAACATCAGAGGCCAGAATATACATTCAAACATCAGAGGCCAGTATACAAGTTCAAGCATCAGAGGCCAGTATACAACTTCAAGCATCAGAGGCCAGTATACACATTCAAACTTCAGAGGCCGGTATACACATTCAAGCATCAGAGGCCAGTATACAAGTTCAAACATCAGAGGCCAGTATACACATTCAAAAATCAGAGGCCAATATACACATTCAAACATCAGAGACAAGTATACAAGTTCAAGCATCAGAGGTCAGTATACAAATTAAAACATCAGAGGCCAGAATACACATTCAAGCATCAGAGGCCAGTATACAAGTTCAAACATCAAAGGCCAGTATAAAAGTTCAAGCTCCAGAGGCCAGTATACACATTCAAACATCAGAGGCCGGAATACACATTCAAACATCAGAGGCCAGTATACACATTCAAACAGCAGAGGCCAGTATACACATTCAAGCATCAGAGGACAGTATTCAAGTTCAAATTTCAGAGGTCAGTATACATATTCAAACATCAGATGCCAGTATACACATTCAAGCATCAGAGGCCAGTATACAAGTTTAAACATCAGAGGCCAGTATACAAGTTCAAACATCAGAGGCCAGTATGCAAGTTAAAACATCAGAGGCCAATATACAAGTTCAATCATCAGAGGCCAGTATACACATTCAAGCATCAGAGGCCAGTATACA
Organism: Paraescarpia echinospica; assembly: GCA_020002185.1. Taxonomy (NCBI): domain Eukaryota; kingdom Metazoa; phylum Annelida; class Polychaeta; order Sabellida; family Siboglinidae; genus Paraescarpia; species Paraescarpia echinospica. Next base: position 35,535 of record JAHLWY010000794.1, on the reverse strand, counting down.
AGTTCAAACATCAAAGGCCAGTATAAAAGTTCAAGCTCCAGAGGCCAGTATACACATTCAAACATCAGAGGCCGGTATACACATTCAAACATCAGAGGCCAGTATACAAGTTCAAACATCAAAGGCCAGTATACAAGTTAAAGCATCAGAGGCCAATATACAAGTTAAAGCATCAGAGGCCAATATACACATTCAAACATCAGAGACAAGTATACAAGTTCAAGCATCAAAGGTCAGTATACAAATTAAAACATCAGAGGCCAGTATACACATTCAAGCATCAGAGGCCATTATACACATTCAAGCATCAGAGGCCAGTATACAAGTTCAAACATCAGAGGCCAGTATACACATTCAAAAATCAGAGGCCAATATACACATTCAAACATCAGAGACAAGTATACAAGTTCAAGCATCAAAGGTCAGTATACAAATTAAAACATCAGAGGCCAGTATACACATTCAAGCATCAGAGGCCAGTATACAAGTTCAAACATCAAAGGCCAGTATACACATTCAAATATCAGAGGCCAGTATACAAGTTCAATCATCAGAGGTCAGTATACAAATTCAAACATCACAGGCCAGTATACACATTCAAGCATCAGAGTCCAATATACAAATTCAAACATCAGAGGCCAGTATACAAGTTCAAACATCAGAGGCCAGTATACAAGTTCAAACATCAGAGGCCAGTATACAAGTTCAAACATCAAAGGCCAGTATGCAAGTTAAAACATCACAGGCCAGTATACAAGTTCAATCATCAGAGGCCAGTATACAAGTTCAAACATCAGAGTCCAGTATACACATTGAAAAATCAGAGGCCAGTATACATGTTCAAACATCAGAGGCCAGTATACAAGTTCAAGCATCAGAGGCCAGTATACACTTTCAAGCATCAGAGGCCAGTATACAAGTTCAAACATCAGAGGCCAGTATAAAAGTTCAAACATCAGAGGCCAGTATACAAGTTCAAGCATCAGAGGCCAGTATACAAATTCAAGCATCAGAGGCCAATATACACATTCAAGCATCAGAGGCCAATATATACATTCAAGCATCAGAGGCCAGTATACAAGTTCAAACATCAGAGGCCAGTATACACGTTCAAAAATCAGAGGCCAATATACACATTCAAACATCAGAGACAAGTATACAAATTCAAACATCAGAGACAAGTATACAAATTCAAACATCAGAGGCCAGTATACAAGTTCAAGCATCAGAGGCCTGTAAACACATTCAAAAATCAGAGGCCAGTATACACATTCAAACATCAGAGGCAAGTATACAAGTTCAAGCATCAGAGGCCAGTATAAAAGTTCAAACATCAGAGGCCAGTATACAAATTCAAACATCAAAGGCCAGTATTCAAGTTCAAACATCAGAGGCCAGTATACAAGTTCAAACATCAATGGCCAGTATACAAGTTAAAGCATCAGAGGCCAATACACACATTCAAGCATCAGAGGCCAATATATAAATTCAAGCATCAGAGGCCAGTATACACATTCAAACATCAGAGGCCAGTATACACATTCAAAAATCAGAGGGCAGTATACATGTTCAAACGTCAGAGGCCAGTATACAAGTTCAAACATCAGAGGCCAGTATACAAGTTCAAACATCAGAGGCCAGTATACAAGTTCAAACATCAGAGGCCAGTATGCAAGTTAAAACATCAGAGGCCAATATACAAGTTCAATCATCAGAGGCCAGTATACACATTCAAGCATCAGAGGCCAGTATACAAGTTCAAACATCAAAGGCCAGTATAAAGTTCAAGCTCAGAGGCCAGTATACACATTCAAACATCAGAGGCCGGTATACACATTCAAACATCAGAGGCCAGTATACAAGTTCAAACATCAAAGGCCAGTATACAAGTTAAAGCATCAGAGGCCAATATACACATTCAAACATCAGAGACAAGTATACAAGTTCAAGCATCAAAGGTCAGTATACAAATTAAAACATCAGAGGCCAGTATACACATTCAAGCATCAGAGGCCATTATACACATTCAAGCATCAGAGGCCAGTATACAAGTTCAAACATCAGAGGCCAGTATACACATTCAAAAATCAGAGGCCAATATACACATTCAAACATCAGAGACAAGTATACAAGTTCAAGCATCAAAGGTCAGTATACAAATTAAAACATCAGAGGCCAGTATACACATTCAAGCATCAGAGGCCAGTATACAAGTTCAAACATCAAAGGCCAGTATACACATTCAAATATCAGAGGCCAGTATACAAGTTCAATCATCAGAGGTCAGTATACAAATTCAAACATCACAGGCCAGTATACACATTCAAGCATCAGAGTCCAATATACAAATTCAAACATCAGAGGCCAGTATACAAGTTCAAACATCAGAGGCCAGAATACAAGTTCAAATATCAGAGGCCAGTATACACATTCAAACATCAGAGGCCAGTATACAATTTCAAGAATCAGATGCCTGTATACACATTCAAAAATCAGGGGCCAGTATACACATTAAAACATCAGAGGCAAGTATACAAGTTCAAGCATCAGAGGCCAGTATACATGTTCAAACATCAGAGGCCAGTATACAAATTCAAACATCAGAGGCCAGTATACAAGTTCAAGCATCAGAGGCCTGTAAACACATTCAAAAATCAGAGGCCAGTATACACATTCAAACATCAGAGGCAAGTATACAAGTTCAAGCATCAGAGGCCAGTATAAAAGTTCAAAAATCAGAGGCCAGTATACAAGTTCAAACATCAGAGGCCAGTATACAAATTCAAACATCAGAGTCCAGTATACACATTGAAAAATCAGAGGCCAGTATACATGTTCAAACATCAGAGGCCAGTATAAAAGTTCAAGCATCAGAGGCTAGTATACACATTCAAGCATCAGATGCCAGTATACAAGTTCAAACATCAGAGGCCAGTATACAAGCTAAAACATCAGAGGCCAGTATACAAGTTCAAGCATCAGAGGCCAGTATACAAATTCAAGCACCAGAGGCCAGTATACACATTCAAGCATCAGAGGCCAGTATATACATTCAAGCATCAGAGGCCAGTATACAAGTTCATACATCAGAGGCCAGTATATACATTCAAACATCAGAGGCCAGTATACAATTTCAAGTATCAGAGGCCAGTATACAACTTCAAGCATCAGAGGCCAGTATACACATTCAAACTTCAGAGGCCGGTATACACATTCAAGCATCAGAGGCCAGTATACAAGTTCAAACATCAGAGGCCAGTATACACATTCAAAAATCAGAGGCCAATATACATATTCAAACATCAGAGACAAGTATACAAGTTCAAGCATCAGAGGTCAGTATACAAATTAAAACATCAGAGGCCAGTATACACATTCAAGCATCAGAGGCCAGTATACAAGTTCAAACATCAAAGGCCAGTATAAAAGTTCAAGCTCCAGAGGCCAGTATACACATTCAAACATCAGAGGCCGGAATACACATTCAAACATCAGAGGCCAGTATACACATTCAAACAGCAGAGGCCAGTATACACATTCAAGCATCAGAGGACAGTATTCAAGTTCAAATTTCAGAGGTCAGTATACACATTCAAACATCAGATGCCAGTATACACATTCAAGCATCAGAGGCCAGTATACAAGTTTAAACATCAGAGGCCAGTATACAAGTTCAAACATCAGAGGCCAGTATATAAATTCAAACATCAAAGGCCAGTATACAAGTTCAAATATCAGAGGCCAGTATACAAGTTCAAACATCAAAGGCCAGTATACAAGTTAAAGCATCAGAGGCCAATACACACATTCAAGCATCAGAGGCCTGTATACACATTCAAACATCAGAGGCCAGTATACACATTCAAACAGCAGAGGCCAGTATACACATTCAAGCATCAGAGGACAGTATTCAAATTCAAATATCAGAGGTCAGTATACACATTCAAACATCAGATGCCAGTATACACATTCAAGCATCAGAGGCCAGTATACAAGTTAAAGCATCTGAGGCCAATACACACATTCAAGCATCAGAGGCCAATATATAAATTAAAGCATCAGAGGCCAGTATACACATTCAAACATCAGAGGCCAGTATACACATTCAAAAATCAGAGGGCAGTATACATGTTCAAACGTCAGAGGCCAGTATACAAGTTCAAACATCAGAGGCCAGTATACAAGTTCAAACATCAGAGGCCAGTATACAAGTTAAAACATCAGAGACCAGTATGCAAGTTAAAACATCAGAGGCCAGTATACAAGTTCAATCATCAGAGGCCAGTATACACATTCAAGCATCAGAGGCCAGTGTACAAGTTCAAACATCAAGGGCCAGTATACAAGTTCAAGCTCCAGAGGCCAGTATACACATTCAAACATCAGAAGCCGGTATACACATTCAAACATCAGAGGCCAGTATACAAGTTCAAACATCAAAGGCCAGTATACAAGTTAAAGCATCAGAGGCCAATATACACATTCAAACATCAGAGACAAGTATACAAGTTCAAGCATCAAAGGTCAGTATACAAATTAAAACATCAGAGGCCAGTGTACACATTCAAGCATCAGAGGCCATTATACACATTCAAGCATCAGAGGCCAGTATACAAGTTCAAACATCAGAGGCCAGTATACACATTCAAAAATCAGAGGCCAATATACACATTCAAACATCAGAGACAAGTATACAAGTTCAAACATCAAAGGTCAGTATACAAATTAAAACATCAGAGGCCAGTATACACATTCAAGCATCAGAGGCCATTATACACATTCAAGCATCAGGGGCCAGTATACAAGTTCAAACATCAAAGGCCAGTATACACATTCAAATATCAGAGGCCAGTATAGAAGTTCAAACATCAGAGGTCAGTATACAAATTCAAACATCACAGGCCAGTATACACATTCAAGCATCAGAGGCCAATATACAAATTCAAACATCAGAGGCCGGTATACAAGTTCAAAAATCAGAGGCCAATATACACATTCAAACATCACAGACAAGTATACAAATTCAAACATCAGAGACATGTATACAAATTCAAACATCAGAGGCCAGTATACAAGTTCAAGCATCAGAGGCCTGTAAACACATTCAAAAATCAGAGGCCAGTATACACATTCAAACATCAGAGGCAAGTATACAAGTTCAAGCATCAGAGGCCAGCATAAAAGTTCAAACATCAGAGGCCAGTATACAAATTCAAACATCAAAGGCCAGTATACAAGTTCAAACATCAGAGGCCAGTATATACATTCAAACATCAGATGCCAGTATACAAGTTCAAGCATCAGAGGCCAGAATACAACTTCAAGCATCAGAGGCCAGTATACACATTCAAACTTCAAAGGCCGGTATACACTTTCAAGCATCAGAGGCCAGTATACAAGTTCAAACATCAGAGGCCAGTATACACATTCAAAAATCAGAGGCCAATATACACTTTCAAACATCAGAGACAAGTATACAATTTCAAGCATCAGAGATCAGTATACAAATTAAAATATCAGAGGCCAGTATACACATTCAAGCATGAGAGGCCAGTATACAAGTTCAAACATCAAAGGCCAGTGTACACATTCAAACATCAGAGGCCAGTATACAAGTTCAAACATCAGAGGTCAGTATACAAATTCAAACATAACAGGCCAGTATACACATTCAAGCCTCAGAGGCCAGTATACAAGTTCAAACATCAAAGGCCAGTATAAAAGTTCAAGCTCCAGAGGCCAGTATACACATTCAAACATCAGAGGCCGGTATACACATTCAAACATCGGAGGCCAGTATACACATTCAAACAGCAGAGGCCAGTATACACATTCAAGCATCAGATGCCAGTATACACATTCAAGCATCAGAGGCCAGTATACAAGTTTAAACATCAGAGGACAGTATACAAGTTCAAACATCAGAGGCCAGTATACAAATTCAAACATCAAAGGCCAGTATACAAGTTCAAACATCAGAGGCCAGTATACAAGTTCAAACATCAAAGGCCAGTATACAAGTTAAAGCGTCAGAGGCCAATACACACATTCAAGCATCAGAGGCCAATATATAAATTCAAGCATCAGAGGCCAATACACACATTCAAGCATCAGAGGCCAATATATAAATTCAAGCATCAGAGGCCAGTATACAAATTCAAACATCAGAGGCCAGTATACACATTCAAGCATCAGAGGCCAGTATACACATTCAAAAATCAGAGGGCAGTATACATGTTCAAACGTCAGAGGCCAGTATACAAGTTCAAACATCAGAGGCCAGTATACAAGTTCAAACATCAGAGGCCAGTATACAAGTTCAAACATCAAAGGCCAGTATGCAAGTTAAAACATCACAGGCCAGTATACAAGTTCAATCATCAGAGGCCAGTATACAAGTTCAAACATCAGAGTCCAGTATACACATTGAAAAATCAGAGGCCAGTATACATGTTCAAACATCAGAGGCCAGTATACAAGTTCAAGCATCAGAGGCTAGTATACACATTCAAGCATCAGAGGCCAGTATACAAGTTCAAACATCAGAGGCCAGTATAAAAGTTCAAACATCAGAGGCCAGTATACAAGTTCAAGCATCAGAGGCCAGTATACAAATTCAAGCATCAGAGGCCAATATACACATTCAAGCATCAGAGGCCAATATATACATTCAAGCATCAGAGGCCAGTATACAAGTTCAAACATCAGAGGCCAGTATACACGTTCAAAAATCAGAGGCCAATATACACATTCAAACATCAGAGACAAGTATACAAATTCAAACATCAGAGACAAGTATACAAATTCAAACATCAGAGGCCAGTATACAAGTTCAAGCATCACAGGCCTGTAAACACATTTAAAATTCAGAGGCCAGTATACACATTCAAACATCAGAGGCCAGTATATACATTCAAGCATCAGAGGCCAGTATACAAGTTCAAACATCAGAGGCCAGAATATACATTCAAACATCAGAGGCCAGTATACAAGTTCAAGCATCAGAGGCCAGTATACAACTTCAAGCATCAGAGGCCAGTATACACATTCAAACTTCAGAGGCCGGTATACACATTCAAGCATCAGAGGCCAGTATACAAGTTCAAACATCAGAGGCCAGTATACACATTCAAAAATCAGAGGCCAATATACACATTCAAACATCAGAGACAAGTATACAAGTTCAAGCATCAGAGGTCAGTATACAAATTAAAACATCAGAGGCCAGAATACACATTCAAGCATCAGAGGCCAGTATACAAGTTCAAACATCAAAGGCCAGTATAAAAGTTCAAGCTCCAGAGGCCAGTATACACATTCAAACATCAGAGGCCGGAATACACATTCAAACATCAGAGGCCAGTATACACATTCAAACAGCAGAGGCCAGTATACACATTCAAGCATCAGAGGACAGTATTCAAGTTCAAATTTCAGAGGTCAGTATACACATTCAAACATCAGATGCCAGTATACACATTCAAGCATCAGAGGCCAGTATACAAGTTTAAACATCAGAGGCCAGTATACAAGTTCAAACATCAGAGGCCAGTATGCAAGTTAAAACATCAGAGGCCAATATACAAGTTCAATCATCAGAGGCCAGTATACACATTCAAGCATCAGAGGCCAGTATACAAGTTCAAACATCAAAGGCCAGTATAAAAGTTCAAGCTCCAGAGGCCAGTATACACATTCAAACATCAGAGGCCGGTATACACATTCAAACATCAGAGGCCAGTATACAAGTTCAAACATCAAAGGCCAGTATACAAGTTAAAGCATCAGAGGCCAATATACACATTCAAACATCAGAGACAAGTATACAAGTTCAAGCATCAAAGGTCAGTATACAAATTAAAACATCAGAGGCCAGTATACACATTCAAGCATCAGAGGCCATTATACACATTCAAGCATCAGAGGCCAGTATACAAGTTCAAACATCAGAGGCCAGTATACACATTCAAAAATCAGAGGCCAATATACACATTCAAACATCAGAGACAAGTATACAAGTTCAAGCATCAAAGGTCAGTATACAAATTAAAACATCAGAGGCCAGTATACACATTCAAGCATCAGAGGCCAGTATACAAGTTCAAACATCAAAGGCCAGTATACACATTCAAATATCAGAGGCCAGTATACAAGTTCAATCATCAGAGGTCAGTATACAAATTCAAACATCACAGGCCAGTATACACATTCAAGCATCAGAGTCCAATATACAAATTCAAACATCAGAGGCCAGTATACAAGTTCAAACATCAGAGGCCAGTATACAAGTTCAAACATCAGAGGCCAGTATACAAGTTCAAACATCAAAGGCCAGTATGCAAGTTAAAACATCACAGGCCAGTATACAAGTTCAATCATCAGAGGCCAGTATACAAGTTCAAACATCAGAGTCCAGTATACACATTGAAAAATCAGAGGCCAGTATACATGTTCAAACATCAGAGGCCAGTATACAAGTTCAAGCATCAGAGGCCAGTATACACTTTCAAGCATCAGAGGCCAGTATACAAGTTCAAACATCAGAGGCCAGTATAAAAGTTCAAACATCAGAGGCCAGTATACAAGTTCAAGCATCAGAGGCCAGTATACAAATTCAAGCATCAGAGGCCAATATACACATTCAAGCATCAGAGGCCAATATATACATTCAAGCATCAGAGGCCAGTATACAAGTTCAAACATCAGAGGCCAGTATACACATTCAAAAATCAGAGGCCAATATACACATTCAAACATCAGAGACAAGTATACAAGTTCAAGCATCAGAGATCAGTATACAAATTAAAACATCAGAGGCCAGTATACACATTCAAGCATCAGAGGCCAGTATACAAGTTCAAACATCAAAGGCCAGTATACACATTCAAACATCAGAGGCCAGTATACAAGTTCAAACATCAGAGGTCAGTATACAAATTCAAACATCACAGGCCAGTATACACATTCAAGCATCAGAGGCCAGTATACAAGTTCAAACATCAAAGGCCAGTATAAAAGTTCAAGCTCCAGAGGCCAGTATACACATTCAAACATCAGAGGCCGGTATACACATTCAAACATCAGAGGCCAGTATACACATTCAAACAGCAGAGGCCAGTATACACATTCAAGCATCAGAGGACAGTATTCAAGTTCAAATTTCAGAGGTCAGTATACAAGTTAAAACATCAGAGGCCAGTATACAAGTTCAAGCATCAGAGGCCAGTATACAAATTCAAGCACCAGAGGCCAGTATACACATTCAAACATCAGAGGCCAGTATATACATTCAAGCATCATAGGCCAGTATACAAGTTCAAACATCAGAGGCCAGTATATACATTCAAACATCAGAGGCCAGTATACAAGTTCAAGCATCAGAGGCCAGTATACAACATCAAGCATCAGAGGCCAGTATACACATTCAAACTTCAAAGGCCGGTATACACCTTCAAGCATCAGTGGCCAGTATACAAGTTCAAACATCAGAGGCCAGTATACACATTCAAAAATCAGAGGCCAATATACACATTCAAACATCAGAGACAAGTATACAAGTTCAAGCATCAGAGATCAGTATACAAATTAAAACATCAGAGGCCAGTATACACATTCAAGCATCAGAGGCCAGTATACAAGTTCAAACATCAAAGGCCAGCCAGTATACACATTCAAACATCAGAGGCCAGTATACAAGTTCAAACATCCAGTATATCAGAGGCCAGTATACAAGTTCAAGCATCAGAGGCCAGTATACAAGTTCAAACATCAGAGGCCAGTATACACATTCAAACATCAGAGGCCAGTATACAAGTTCAATATCAGAGGCCAGTATACAAATTCAAACATCAGAGGCCAGTATACACATTCAAGCATCAGAGGCCAGTATATTCAAACATTATCAAGCATCAGAGGCCAGCATACAAGTTCAAACATCAGAGGCCAGTATAAAAGTTCAAACATCAGAGGCCAGTATACAAGTTCAAGCATCAGAGGCCAGTATACAAATTCAAGCATCAGAGGCCAATATACACATTCAAGCATCAGAGGCCAATATATACATTCAAGCATCAGAGGCCAGTATACAAATTCAAACATCAAAGGCCAGTATAAAAGTTCAAGCTCCAGAGGCAAGTATACACATTCAAACATCAGAGGCCGGTATACACATTCAAACATCAGAGGCCAGTATACACATTCAAACAGCAGAGGCCAGTATACACATTCAAGCATCAGAGGACAGTATTCAAGTTCAAATTTCAGAGGTCAGTATACACATTCAAACATCAGATGCCAGTATACACATTCAAGCATCAGAGGCCAGTATACAAGTTTAAACATCAGAGGCCAGTATACAAGTTCAAACATCAGAGGCCAGTATACAAGTTAAAACATCAGAGGCCAGTATACAAGTTCAAGCTTCAGAGGCCAGTATACAAGTTCAAACATCAGAGGCCAGTATACAAGTTCAAACATCAGAGGCCAGTATGCAAGTATAAAACATCAGAGGCCAGTATACAAGTTCAAACATCAGAGGCCAGTATATACATTCAAACATCAAAGGCCAGTATACAAGTTCAAGCATCAGAGGCCAGTATACAACTTCAAGCATCAGAGGCCAGTATACACATTCAAACTTCAGAGGCCGGTATACACATTCAAGCATCAGAGGCCAGTATACAAGTTCAAACATCAGAGGCCAGTATACACATTCAAAAATCAGAGGCCAATATACACATTCAAACATCAGAGACAAGTATACAAGTTCAAGCATCAGAGGTATACAAATTAAAACATCAGAGGCCAGTATACACATTCAAGCATCAGAGGCCAGTATACAAGTTCAAACATCAAAGGCCAGTATACACATTCAAACATCAGAGGCCAGTATACAAGTTCAAACTTCAGAGGTCAGTATACAAATTCAAACATCACAGGCCAGTATACACATTCAAGCATCAGAGGCCAGTATACAAGTTCAAACATCAAAGGCCAGTATAAAAGTTCAAGCTCCAGAGGTCAGTATACACATTCAAACATCAGATGGCAGTATACACATTCAAGCATCAGAGGCCAGTATACAAGTTTAAACATCAGAGGCCAGTATACAAGTTCAAACATCAGAGGCCAGTATACAAATTCAAACATCAAAGGCCAGTATACAAGTTCAAACATCAGAGGCCAGTATACAAGTTCAAACATCAAAGGCCAGTATACAAGTTAAAACATCAGAGGCCAATACACACATTCAAGCATCAGAGGCCAATATATAAATTCAAGCATCAGAGGCCAGTATACACATTCAAACAGCAGAGGCCAGTATACATATTCAAGCATCAGAGGCCAGTATACACATTCAAAAATCAGAGGGCAGTATACATGTTCAAACATCAGAGGCCAGTATACAAGTTCAAGCATCAGAGGCCAGTATACACATTCAAGCATCAGAGGCCAGTATATACATTCAAGCATCAGAGGCCAGAATACAAGTTCAAACATCAGAGGCCAGTATACAAGTTAAAACATCAGAGGCCAGTATACAAGTTCAATCATCAGAGGCCAGTATACAAATTCAAGCATCATAGGCCAGTAAACACATTCAAGCATCAGAGGCCAGTATATACATTCAAGCATCAGAGGCCAGTATACAAGTTCAAACATCAGAGGCCAGTATACACATTCAAAAATCAGAGGCCAATATACACATTCAAACATCAGAGGCCAGTATACAAGTTCAAGCATCAGAGGCCATTATACACATTCAAGCATCAGAGGCCAGTATATACATTCAAGCATCAGAGGCCAGAATACAAGTTCAAACATCAAAGGCCAGTATAAACATTCAAATATCAGAGGCCAGTATAGAAGTTCAAACATCAGAGGTCAGTATACAAATTCAAACATCACAGGCCAGTATACACATTCAAGCATCAGAGGCCAATATACAAATTCAAACATCAGAGGCCAGTATACAAGTTCAAACATCAGAGGCCAGTATACAAGTTCAAATATCAGAGGCCAGTATACAAATTCAAACATCAGAGGCCAGTATACAAGTTCAAGCATCAGATGCCTGTATACACATTCAAAAATCAGGGGCCAGTATACACATTAAAACATCAGAGGCAAGTATACAAGTTCAAGCATCAGAGGCCAGTATACAAGTTCAAACATCAGAGGCCAGTATACATATTCAAACTTCAGAGGCCAGTATACAAGTTCAAGCATCAGAGGCCTGTAAACACATTCAAAAATCAGAGGCCAGTATACACATTCAAACATCAGAGGCAAGTATACAAGTTCAAGCATCAGAGGCCAGTATAAAAGTTCAAAAATCAGAGGCCAGTATACAAGTTCAAATATCAGAGGCCAGTATACAAATTCAAACATCAGAGTCCAGTATACACATTGAAAAATCAGAGGCCAGTATACATGTTCAAACATCAGAGGCCAGTATACAAGTTCAAGCATCAGAGGCTAGTATACACATTCAAGCATCAGAGGCCAGTATACAAGTTCAAACATCAGAGGCCAGTATACAAGTTCAAACATCAGAGGCCAGTATACAAATTCAAGCACCAGAGGCCAGTATACACATTCAAGCATCAGAGGCCAGTATATACATTCAAGCATCAGAGGCCAGTATACAAGTTCAAACATCAGAGGCCAGTATATACATTCAAACATCAGAGGCCAGTATACAAGTTCAAGCATCAGAGGCCAGTATACAACTTCAAGCATCAGAGGCCAGTATACACATTCAAACTTCAGAGGCCGGTATACACATTCAAGCATCAGAGGCCAGTATACAAGTTCAAACATCAGAGGCCAGTATACATATTCAAAAATCAGAGGCCAATATACACATTCAAACATCAGAGACAAGTATACAAGTTCAAGCATCAGAGGTCAGTATACAAATTAAAACATCAGAGGCCAGTATACACATTCAAGCATCAGAGGCCAGTATACAAGTTCAAACATCAAAGGCCAGTATAAACATTCAAACATCAGAGGCCAGTATACAAGTTCAAACATCAGAGGTCAGTATACAAATTCAAACATCACAGGCCAGTATACACATTCAAGCATCAGAGGCCAGTATACAAGTTCAAACATCAAAGGCCAGTATAAAAGTTCAAGCTCCAGAGGCCAGTATACACATTCAAACATCAGAGGCCGGTATACAAATTCAAGCACCAGAGGCCAGTATACACATTCAAGCATCAGAGGCCAGTATATACATTAAAGCATCAGAGGCCAGTATACAAGTTCAAACATCAGAGGCCAGTATATACATTCAAACATCAGAGGCCAGTATACAAGTTCAAGCGTCAGAGGCCAGTATACAAGTTTAAACATGAGAGGCCAGTATACAAGTTCAAACATCAGAGGCCAGTATATAAATTCAAACATCAAAGGCCAGTATACAAGTTCAAACATCAGAGGCCAGTATACAAGTTCAAACATCAAAGGCCAGTATACAAGTTAAAGCATCAGAGGCCAATACACACATTCAAGCATCAGAGGCCTGTATACACATTCAAACATCAGAGTCCAGTATACACACTCAAACAGCAGAGGCCAGTATGCACATTCAAGCATCAGAGGACAGTATTCAAGTTCAAATTTCAGAGGTCAGTATACACATTCAAACATCAGATGCCAGTATACACATTCAAGCATCAGAGGCCAGTATACAAGTTAAAGCATCAGAGGCCAATACACACATTCAAGCATCAGAGACCAATATATAAATTCAAGCATCAGAGGCCAGTATACACATTCAAACATCAGAGGCCAGTATACACATTCAAAAATCAGAGGGCAGTATACATGTTCAAACGTCAGAGACCAGTATACAAGTTCAAACATCAGAGGCCAGTATACAAGTTCAAACATCAGAGGCCAGTATACAAGTTCAAACATCAGAGGCCAGTATGCAAGTTAAAACATCAGAGGCCAGTATACAAGTTCAATCATCAGAGGCCAGTATACACATTCAAGCATCAGAGGCCAGTATACAAGTTCAAACATCAAAGGCCAGTATAAAAGTTCAAGCTCCAGAGGCCAGTATACACATTCAAACATCAGAAGCCGGTATACACATTCAAACATCAGAGGCCAGTATACAAGTTCAAACATCAAAGGCCAGTATACAAGTTAAAGCATCAGAGGCCAATATACACATTCAAACATCAGAGACAAGTATACAAGTTCAAGCATCAAAGGTCAGTATACAAATTAAAACATCAGAGGCCAGTATACACATTCAAGCATCAGAGGCCATTATACACATTCAAGCATCAGAGGCCAGTATACAAGTTCAAACATCAGAGGCCAGTATACACATTCAAAAATCAGAGGCCAATATACACATTCAAACATCAGAGACAAGTATACAAGTTCAAGCATCAAAGGTCAGTATACAAATTAAAACATCAGAGGCCAGTATACACATTCAAGCATCAGAGGCCATTATACACATTCAAGCATCAGAGGTCAGTATACAAGTTCAAACATCAAAGGCCAGTATACACATTCAAATATCAGAGGCCAGTATAGAAGTTCAAACATCAGAGGTCAGTATACAAATTCAAACATCACAGGCCAGTATACACATTCAAGCATCAGAGGCCAATATACAAATTCAAATATCAGAGGCCAGTATACAAGTTCAAACATCAGAGGCCAGTATACAAGTTCAAATATCAGAGGCCAGTATACAAATTCAAACATCAGAGGCCAGTATACAAGTTCAAGCATCAGATGCCTGTATACACATTCAAAAATCAGGGGCCAGTATACACATTAAAACATCAGAGGCAAGTATACAAGTTCAAGCATCAGAGGCCAGTATACAAGTTCAAACATCAGAGGCCAGTATACAAATTCAAACATCAGAGGCCAGTATACAAGTTCAAGCATCAGAGGCCTGTAAACACATTCAAAAATCAGAGGCCAGTATACACATTCAAACAGCAGAGGCAAGTATACAAGTTCAAGCATCAGAGGCCAGTATAAAAGTTCAAAAATCAAAGGCCAGTATACAAGTTCAAACATCAGAGGCCAGTATACAAATTCAAACATCAGAGTCCAGTATACACATTGAAAAATCAGAGGCCAGTATACATGTTCAAACATCAGATGCCAGTATACAAGTTCAAGCATCAGAGGCTAGTATACACATTCAAGCATCAGAGGCCAGTATACAAGTTCAAACATCAGAGGCCAGTATACAAGTTAAAACATCAGAGGCCAGTATACAAGTTCAAGCATCAGAGGCCAGTATACAAATTCAAGCACCAGAGGCCAGTATACACATTCAAGCATCAGAGGCCAGTATATACATTCAAGCATCAGAGGCCAGTATACAAGTTCAAGCATCAGAGGCCAGTATACAACTTCAAGCATCAGAGGCCAGTATACACATTCAAACTTCAGAGGCCGGTATACACATTCAAGCATCAGAGGCCAGTATACAAGTTCAAACATCAGAGGCCAGTATACACATTCAAAAATCAGAGGCCAATATACACATTCAAACATCAGAGACAAGTATACAAGTTCAAGCATCAGAGGTCAGTATACAAATTAAAACATCAGAGGCCAGTATACACATTCAAACATCAGAGGCCAGTATACAAGTTCAAACATCAGAGGTCAGTATACAAATTCAAACATCACAGGCCAGTATACACATTCAAGCATCAGAGGCCAGTATACAAGTTCAAACATCAAAGGCCAGTATAAAAGTTCAAGCTCCAGAGGCCAGTATACACATTCAAACATCAGAGGTCGGTATACACATTCAAACATCAGAGGCCAGTATACACATTCAAACAGCAGAGGCTAGTATACACATTCAAGCATCAGAGGCCAGTATACATGTTCAAACATCAGAGGCCAGTATACAAGTTAAAACATCAGAGGCCAGTATACAAGTTCAAGCATCAGAGGCCAGTATACAAATTCAAGCACCAGAGGCCAGTATACACATTCAAGCATCAGAGGCCAGTATATACATTCAAGCATCAGAGGCCAGTATACAAGTTCAAACATCAGAGGCCAGTATATACATTCAAACATCAGATGCCAGTATACAAGTTCAAGCATCAGAGGCCAGAATACAACTTCAAGCATCAGAGGCCAGTATACACATTCAAACTTCAAAGGCCGGTATACACTTTCAAGCATCAAAGCCAGTATACAAGTTCAAACATCAGAGGCCAGTATACACATTCAAAAATCAGAGGCCAATATACACTTTCAAGCATCAGAGGCCAGTATACAAGTTCAAACATCAAAGGCCAGTATACACATTCAAACATCAGAGGCCAGTATACAAGTTCAAACATGAGAGGTCAGTATACAAATTCAAACATCACAGGCCAGTATACACATTCAAGCCTCAGAGGCCAGTATACAAGTTCAAACATCAAAGGCCAGTATAAAAGTTCAAGCTGCAGAGGCCAGTATACACATTCAAATATCAGAGGCCGGTATACACATTCAAACATCGGAGGCCAGTATACACATTCAAACAGCAGAGGCCAGTATACACATTCAAGCATCAGATGCCAGTATACACATTCAAGCATCAGAGGCCAGTATACAAGTATAAACATCAGAGGACAGTATACAAGTTCAAACATCAGAGGCCAGTATACAAATTCAAACATCAAAGGCCAGTATACAAGTTCAAACATCAGAGGCCAGTATACAAGTTCAAACATCAAAGGCCAGTATACAAGTTAAAGCGTCAGAGGCCAATACACACATTCAAGCATCAGAGGCCAATATATAAATTCAAGCATCAGAGGCCAATACACACATTCAAGCATCAGAGGCCAATATATAAATTCAAGCATCAGAGGCCAGTATACAAATTCAAACATCAGAGGCCAGTATACACATTCAAGCATCAGAGGCCAGTATACACATTCAAAAATCAGAGGGCAGTATACATGTTCAAACGTCAGAGGCCAGTATACAAGTTCAAACATCAGAGGCCAGTATACAAGTTCAAACATCAGAGGCCAGTATACAAGTTCAAACATCAAAGGCCAGTATGCAAGTTAAAACATCACAGGCCAGTATACAAGTTCAATCATCAGAGGCCAGTATACAAGTTCAAACATCAGAGTCCAGTATACACATTGAAAAATCAGAGGCCAGTATACATGTTCAAACATCAGAGGCCAGTATACAAGTTCAAGCATCAGAGGCCAGTATACACTTTCAAGCATCAGAGGCCAGTATACAAGTTCAAACATCAGAGACCAGTATATCAGAAGTTCAAGTTCAAGCATCAGAGGCCAGTATACAAATTCAAGCATCAGAGGCCAATATACACATTCAAGCATCAGAGGCCAATATACACATTCAAGCATCAGAGGCCAGTATACAAGTTCAAACATCAGAGGCCAGTATACACGTTCAAAAAACAGAGGCCAATATACACATTCAAACATCAGAGACAAGTATACAAATTCAAACATCAGAGACAAGTATACAAATTGAAACATCAGAGGCCAGTATACAAGTTCAAGCATCAGAGGCCTGTAAACACATTCAAAAATCAGAGGCCAGTATACACATTCAAACATCAGAGGCAAGTATACAAGTTCAAGCATCAGAGGCCAGTATAAAAGTTCAAACATCAGAGGCCAGTATACAAATTCAAACATCAAAGGCCAGTATACAAGTTCAAACATCAGAGGCCAGTATACAAGTTCAAACATCAAAGGCCAGTATACAAGTTAAAGCGTCAGAGGCCAATACACACATTCAAGCATCAGAGGCCAATATATAAATTCAAGCATCAGAGGCCAATACACACATTCAAGCATCAGAGGCCAATATATAAATTCAAGCATCAGAGGCCAGTATACAAATTCAAACATCAGAGGCCAGTATACACATTCAAGCATCAGAGGCCAGTATACACATTCAAAAATCAGAGGGCAGTATACATGTTCAAACGTCAGAGGCCAGTATACAAGTTCAAACATCAGAGGCCAGTATACAAGTTCAAACATCAGAGGCCAGTATACAAGTTCAAACATCAAAGGCCAGTATGCAAGTTAAAACATCACAGGCCAGTATACAAGTTCAATCATCAGAGGCCAGTATACAAGTTCAAACATCAGAGTCCAGTATACACATTGAAAAATCAGAGGCCAGTATACATGTTCAAACATCAGAGGCCAGTATACAAGTTCAAGCATCAGAGGCCAGTATACACTTTCAAGCATCAGAGGCCAGTATACAAGTTCAAACATCAGAGGCCAGTATAAAAGTTCAAACATCAGAGGCCAGTATACAAGTTCAAGCATCAGAGGCCAGTATACAAATTCAAGCATCAGAGGCCAATATACACATTCAAGCATCAGAGGCCAATATATACATTCAAGCATCAGAGGCCAGTATACAAGTTCAAACATCAGAGGCCAGTATACACGTTCAAAAATCAGAGGCCAATATACACATTCAAACATCAGAGACAAGTATACAAATTCAAACATCAGAGACAAGTATACAAATTCAAACATCAGAGGCCAGTATACAAGTTCAAGCATCAGAGGCCTGTAAACACATTCAAAAATCAGAGGCCAGTATACACATTCAAACATCAGAGGCAAGTACACAAGTTCAAGCATCAGAGGCCAGTATAAAAGTTCAAACATCAGAGGCCAGTATACAAATTCAAACATCAAAGGCCAGTATTCAAGTTCAAACATCAGAGGCCAGTATACAAGTTCAAACATCAATGGCCAGTATACAAGTTAAAGCATCAGAGGCCAATACACACATTCAAGCATCAGAGGCCAATATATAAATTCAAGCATCAGAGGCCAGTATACACATTCAAACATCAGAGGCCAGTATACACATTCAAAAATCAGAGGGCAGTATACATGTTCAAACGTCAGAGGCCAGTATACAAGTTCAAACATCAGAGGCCAGTATACAAGTTCAAACATCAGAGGCCAGTATGCAAGTTAAAACATCAGAGGCCAATATACAAGTTCAATCATCAGAGGCCAGTATACACATTCAAGCATCAGAGGCCAGTATACAAGTTCAAACATCAAAGGCCAGTATAAAAGTTCAAGCTCCAGAGGTTAGTATACACATTCAAACATCAGAGGCCGGTATACACATTCAAACATCAGAGGCCAGTATACAAGTTCAAACATCAAAGGCCAGTATACAAGTTAAAGCATCAGAGGCCAATATACAAGTTAAAGCATCAGAGGCCAATATACACATTCAAACATCAGAGACAAGTATACAAGTTCAAGCATCAAAGGTCAGTATACAAATTAAAACATCAGAGGCCAGTATACACATTCAAGCATCAGAGGCCATTATACACATTCAAGCATCAGAGGCCAGTATACAAGTTCAAACATCAGAGGCCAGTATACACATTCAAAAATCAGAGGCCAATATACACATTCAAACATCAGAGACAAGTATACAAGTTCAAGCATCAAAGGTCAGTATACAAATTAAAACATCAGAGGCCAGTATACACATACAAGCATCAGAGGCCAGTATACAAGTTCAAACATCAAAGGCCAGTATACACATTCAAATATCAGAGGCCAGTATACAAGTTCAATCATCAGAGGTCAGTATACAAATTCAAACATCACAGGCCAGTATACACATTCAAGCATCAGAGTCCAATATACAAATTCAAACATCAGAGACCAGTATACAAGTTCAAACATCAGAGGCCAGTATACAAGTTCAAACATCAGAGGCCAGTATACAAGTTCAAACATCAAAGGCCAGTATGCAAGTTAAAACATCACAGGCCAGTATACAAGTTCAATCATCAGAGGCCAGTATACAAGTTCAAACATCAGAGTCCAGTATACACATTGAAAAATCAGAGGCCAGTATACATGTTCAAACATCAGAGGCCAGTATACAAGTTCAAGCATCAGAGGCCAGTATACACTTTCAAGCATCAGATGCCAGTATACAAGTTCAAACATCAGAGGCCAGTATAAAAGTTCAAACATCAGAGGCCAGTATACAAGTTCAAGCATCAGAGGCCAGTATACAAATTCAAGCATCAGAGGCCAATATACACATTCAAGCATCAGAGGCCAATATATACATTCAAGCATCAGAGGCCAGTATACAAGTTCAAACATCAAAGGCCAGTATACACGTTCAAAAATCAGAGGCCAATATACACATTCAAACATCAGAGACAAGTGTACAAATTCAAACATCAGAGACAAGTATACAAATTCAAACATCAGAGGCCAGTATACAAGTTCAAGCATCAGAGGCCTGTAAACACATTCAAAAATCAGAGGCCAGTATACACATTCAAACATCAGAGGCAAGTATACAAGTTCAAGCATCAGAGGCCAGTATAAAAGTTCAAACATCAGAGGCCAGTATACAAATTCAAACATCAAAGGCCAGTATTCAAGTTCAAACATCAGAGGCCAGTATACAAGTTCAAACATCAATGGCCAGTATACAAGTTAAAGCATCAGAGGCCAATACACACATTCAAGCATCAGAGGCCAATATATAAATTCAATCATCAGAGGCCAGTATACACATTCAAACATCAGAGGCCAGTATACACATTCAAGCATCAGAGGCCAGTATACACATTCAAAAATCAGAGGGCAGTATACATGTTCAAACGTCAGAGGCCAGTATACAAGTTCAAACATCAGAGGCCAGTATACAAGTTCAAACATCAGAGGCCAGTATACAAGTTCAAACATCAGAGGCCAGTATGCAAGTTAAAACATCAGAGGCCAATATACAAGTTCAATCATCAGAGGCCAGTATACACATTCAAGCATCAGAGGCCAGTATACAAGTTCAAACATCAAAGGCCAGTATAAAAGTTCAAGCTCCAGAGGCCAGTATACACATTCAAACATCAGAGGCCGGTATACACATTCAAACATCAGAGGCCAGTATACAAGTTCAAACATCAAAGGCCAGTATACAAGTTAAAGCATCAGAGGCCAATATACACATTCAAACATCAGAGACAAGTATACAAGTTCAAGCATCAAAGGTCAGTATACAAATTAAAACATCAGAGGCCAGTATACACATTCAAGCATCAGAGGCCATTATACACATTCAAGCATCAGAGGCCAGTATACAAGTTCAAACATCAGAGGCCAGTATACACATTCAAAAATCAGAGGCCAATATACACATTCAAACATCAGAGACAAGTATACAAGTTCAAGCATCAAAGGTCAGTATACAAATTAAAACATCAGAGGCCAGTATACACATTCAAGCATCAGAGGCCAGTATACAAGTTCAAACATCAAAGGCCAGTATACACATTCAAATATCAGAGGCCAGTATACAAGTTCAATCATCAGAGGTCAGTATACAAATTCAAACATCACAGGCCAGTATACACATTCAAGCATCAGAGTCCAATATACAAATTCAAACATCAGAGGCCAGTATACAAGTTCAAACATCAGAGGCCAGTATACAAGTTCAAACATCAGAGGCCAGTATACAAGTTCAAACATCAAAGGCCAGTATGCAAGTTAAAACATCACAGGCCAGTATACAAGTTCAATCATCAGAGGCCAGTATACAAGTTCAAACATCAGAGTCCAGTATACACATTGAAAAATCAGAGGCCAGTATACAAGTTCAAGCATCAGAGGCCAGTATACACTTTCAAGCATCAGAGGCCAGTATACAAGTTCAAACATCAGAGGCCAGTATAAAAGTTCAAACATCAGAGGCCAGTATACAAGTTCAAGCATCAGAGGCCAGTATGCAAATTCAAGCATCAGAGGCCAATATACACATTCAAGCATCAGAGGCCAATATATACATTCAAGCATCAGAGGCCAGTATACAAGTTCAAACATCAGAGGCCAGTATACACGTTCAAAAATCAGAGGCCAATATACACATTCAAACATCAGAGACACAAATTCAAACATCAGAGACAAGTATACAAATTCAAACATCAGAGGCCAGTATACAAGTTCAAGCATCAGAGGCCTGTAAACACATTCAAAAATCAGAGGCCAGTATACACATTCAAACATCAGAGGCAAGTATACAAGTTCAAGCATCAGAGGCCAGTATAAAAGTTCAAACATCAGAGGCCAGTATACAAATTCAAACATCAAAGGCCAGTATTCAAGTTCAAACATCAGAGGCCAGTATACAAGTTCAAACATCAATGGCCAATATACAAGTTAAAGCATCAGAGGCCAATACACACATTCAAGCATCAGAGGCCAATATATAAATTCAAGCATCAGAGGCCAGTATACACATTCAAACATCAGAGGCCAGTATACACATTCAAGCATCAGAGGCCAGTATACACATTCAAAAATCAGAGGGCAGTATACATGTTCAAACGTCAGAGGCCAGTATACAAGTTCAAACATCAGAGGCCAGTATACAAGTTCAAACATCAGAGGCCAGTATACAGTTAAAACATCAGAGGCCAGTATACAAGTTCAAACATCAGAGGCCAGTATACAAGTTAAAACATCAGAGGCCAGTATACAAGTTCAAGCATCAGAGGCCAGTATACAAATTGAAGCATCAGAGGCCAGTATACACATTCAAGCATCAGATGCCAGTATATACATTCAAGCATCAGAGGCCAGTATACAAGTTCAAACATCAGAGGCCAGTATACACATTCAAAAATCAGAGGCCAATATACACATTCAAACATCAGAGACAAGTATACAAGTTCAAGCATCAAAGGTCAGTATACAAATTAAAACATCAGAGGCCAGTATACACATTCAAGCATCAGAGGCCATTATACACATTCAAGCATCAGAGGCCAGTATACAAGTTCAAACATCAGAGGCCAGTATACACATTCAAAAATCAGAGGCCAATATACACATTCAAACATCAGAGACAAGTATACAAGTTCAAGCATCAAAGGTCAGTATACAAATTAAAACATCAGAGGCCAGTATACACATTCAAGCATCAGAGGCCAGTATACAAGTTCAAACATCAAAGGCCAGTATACACATTCAAATATCAGAGGCCAGTATACAAGTTCAATCATCAGAGGTCAGTATACAAATTCAAACATCACAGGCCAGTATACACATTCAAGCATCAGAGTCCAATATACAAATTCAAACATCAGAGGCCAGTATACAAGTTCAAACATCAGAGGCCAGAATACAAGTTCAAATATCAGAGGCCAGTATACACATTCAAACATCAGAGGCCAGTATACAATTTCAAGAATCAGATGCCTGTATACACATTCAAAAATCAGGGGCCAGTATACACATTAAAACATCAGAGGCAAGTATACAAGTTCAAGCATCAGAGGCCAGTATACATGTTCAAACATCAGAGGCCAGTATACAAATTCAAACATCAGAGGCCAGTATACAAGTTCAAGCATCAGAGGCCTGTAAACACATTCAAAAATCAGAGGCCAGTATACACATTCAAACATCAGAGGCAAGTATACAAGTTCAAGCATCAGAGGCCAGTATAAAAGTTCAAAAATCAGAGGCCAGTATACAAGTTCAAACATCAGAGGCCAGTATACAAATTCAAACATCAGAGTCCAGTATACACATTGAAAATTCAGAGGCCAGTATACATGTTCAAACATCAGAGGCCAGTATAAAAGTTCAATCATCAGAGGCTAGTATACACATTCAAGCATCAGATGCCAGTATACAAGTTAAAACATCAGAGGCCAGTATACAAGTTAAAACATCAGAGGCCAGTATACAAGTTCAAGCATCAGAGGCCAGTATACAAATTCATGCACCAGAGGCCAGTATACACATTCAAGCATCAGAGGCCAGTATATACATTCAAGCATCAGAGGCCAGTATACAAGTTCAAACATCAGAGGCCAGTATATACATTCAAACATCAGAGGCCAGTATACAAGTTCAAGCATCAGAGGCCAGTATACAACTTGAAGCATCAGAGGCCAGTATACACATTCAAACTTCAGAGGCCAGTATACACATTCAAAAATCAGAGGCCAATATCCACATTCAAACATCAGAGACAAGTATTCAAGTTCAAGCATCAGAGGTCAGTATACAAATTAAAACATCAGAGGCCAGTATACACATTCAAGCATCAGAGGCCAGTATACAAGTTCAAACATCAAAGGCCAGTATAAAAGTTCAAGCTCCAGAGGCCAGTATACACATTCAAACATCAGAGGCCGGAATACACATTCAAACATCAGAGGCCAGTATACACATTCAAACAGCAGAGGCCAGTATACACATTCAAGCATCAGAGGACAGTATTCAAGTTCAAATTTCAGAGGTCAGTATACACATTCAAACATCAGATGCCAGTATACACATTCAAGCATCAGAGGCCAGTATACAAGTTTAAACATCAGAGGCCAGTATACAAGTTCAAACATCAGAGGCCAGTATGCAAGTTAAAACATCAGAGGCCAATATACAAGTTCAATCATCAGAGGCCAGTATACACATTCAAGCATCAGATGCCAGTATACAAGTTCAAACATCAAAGGCCAGTATAAAGTTCAAGCTCGAGAGGCCAGTATACACATTCAAACATCAGAGGCCGGTATACACATTCAGACATCAGAGGCCAGTATACAAGTTCAAACATCAAAGGCCAGTATACAAGTTAAAGCATCAGAGGCCAATATACACATTCAAACATCAGAGACAAGTATACAAGTTCAAGCATCAAAGGTCAGTATACAAATTAAAACATCAGAGGCCAGTATACATATTCAAGCATCAGAGGCCATTATACACATTCAAGCATCAGAGGCCAGTATACAAGTTCAAATATCAGAGGCCAGTATACACATTCAAAAATCAGAGGCCAATATACACATTCAAACATCAGAGACAAGTATACAAGTTCAAGCATCAAAGGTCAGTATACAAATTAAAACATCAGAGGCCAGTATACACATTCAAGCATCAGAGGCCAGTATACAAGTTCAAACATCAAAGGCCAGTATACACATTCAAATATCAGAGGCCAGTATACAAGTTCAATCATCAGAGGTCAGTATACAAATTCAAACATCACAGGCCAGTATACACGTTCAAGCATCAGAGTCCAATATACAAATTCAAACATCAGAGGCCAGTATACAAGTTCAAACATCAGAGGCCAGTATACAAGTTCAAACATCAGAGGCCAGTATACAAGTTCAAACATCAAAGGCCAGTATGCAAGTTAAAACATCACAGGCCAGTATACAAGTTCAATCATCAGAGGCCAGTATACAAGTTCAAACATCAGAGTCCAGTATACACATTGAAAAATCAGAGGCCAGTATACATGTTCAAACATCAGAGGCCAGTATACAAGTTCAAGCATCAGAGGCCAGTATACACTTTCAAGCATCAGAGGCCAGTATACAAGTTCAAACATCAGAGGCCAGTATAAAAGTTCAAACATCAGAGGCCAGTATACAAGTTCAAGCATCAGAGGCCAGTATACAAATTCAAGCATCAGAGGCCAATATACACATTCAAGCATCAGAGGCCAATATATACATTCAAGCATTAGAGGCCAGTATACAAGTTCAAACATCAGAGGCCAGTATACATGTTCAAAAATCAGAGGCCAATATACACATTCAAACATCAGAGACAAGTATACAAATTCAAACATCAGAGGCCAGTATACAAGTTCAAGCATCAGAGGCCTGTAAACACATTCAAAAATCAGAGGCCAGTATACACATTCAAACATCAGAGGCAAGTACACAAGTTCAAGCATCAGAGGCCAGTATAAAAGTTCAAACATCAGAGGCCAGTATACAAATTCAAACATCAAAGGCCAGTATACAAGTTCAAACATCAGAGGCCAGTATACAAGTTCAAACATCAATGGCCAGTATACAAGTTAAAGCATCAGAGGCCAATACACACATTCAAGCATCAGAGGCCAATATATAAATTCAATCATCAGAGGCCAGTATACACATTCAAACATCAGAGGCCAGTATACACATTCAAGCATCAGAGGCCAGTATACACATTCAAAAATCAGAGGGCAGTATACATGTTCAAACGTCAGAGGCCAGTATACAAGTTCAAACATCAGAGGCCAGTATACAAGTTCAAACATCAGAGGCCAGTATACAAGTTCAAACATCAGAGGCAAGTATGCAAGTTAAAACATCAGAGGCCAGTATACAAGTTCAATCATCAGAGGCCAGTATACACATTCAAGCATCAGAGGCCAGTATACAAGTTCAAACATCAAAGGCCAGTATAAAAGTTCAAGCTCCAGAGGCCAGTATACACATTCAAACATCAGAGGCCGGTATACACATTCAAGCATCAGAGGCCAGTATACAAGTTCAAACATCAGAGGCCAGTATACACATTCAAAAATCAGAGGCCAATATACACATTCAAACATCAGAGACAAGTATACAAGTTCAAGCATCAAAGGTCAGTATACAAATTAAAACATCAGAGGCCAGTATACACATTCAAGCATCAGAGGCCAGTATACAAGTTCAAGCATCAGACGCCTGTATACACATTCAAAAATCAGAGGCAAGTATACACATTAAAACAACAGAGGCAAGTATACAAGTTCAAGCATCAGAAGCCAGTATACAAGTTAAAACATCAGAGGCCAGTATACAAATTCAAACATCAGAGGCCAGTATACAAGTTCAAACATCAGAGGCCAGTACACAAATTCAAACATCAGAGGCCAGTATATAAGTTCAAGCATCAGAGGCCAGTATACAAATTCAAACATCACAGGCCAGTATACAAATCCAAACATCAGAGGCCAGTATACAAGTTCAAACATCAGAGGCCAGTATACAAGTTCAAACATCAGAGGCCAGAATACAAGTTCAAATATCAGAGGCCAGTATACACATTCAAACATCAGAGGCCAGTATACAATTTCAAGAATCAGATGCCTGTATACACATTCAAAAATCAGGTGCCAGTATACACATTAAAACATCAGAGGCAAGTATACAAGTTCAAGCATCAGAGGCCAGTATACATGTTCAAACATCAGAGGCCAGTATACAAATTCAAACATCAGAGGCCAGTATACAAGTTCAAGCATCAGAGGCCTGTAAACACATTCAAAAATCAGAGGCCAGTATACACATTCAAACATCAGAGGCAAGTATACAAGTTCAAGCGTCAGAGGACAGTATACAAGTTCAAAAATCAGAGGCCAGTATACAAGTTC
This sequence comes from Paraescarpia echinospica, assembly GCA_020002185.1. Taxonomy (NCBI): domain Eukaryota; kingdom Metazoa; phylum Annelida; class Polychaeta; order Sabellida; family Siboglinidae; genus Paraescarpia; species Paraescarpia echinospica. The sequence continues at coordinate 8,301 of JAHLWY010000794.1, read as the reverse complement.
AAACATCAGAGGCCAGTATACAAATTCAAACATCAGATTCCAGTATACATATTGAAAAATCAGAGGCCAGTATACATGTTCAAACATCAGAGGCCAGTATACAAGTTCAAGCATCAGAGGCTAGTATACACATTCAAGCATCAGATGCCAGTATACAAGTTCAAACATCAGAGGCCAGTATACAAGTTAAAACATCAGAGGCCAGTATACAAGTTCAAGCATCAGAGTCCAGTATACAAATTCAAGCACCAGAGGCCAGTATACACATTCAAGCATCAGAGGCCAGTATATACATTCAAGCATCAGAGGCCAGTATACAAGTTCAAACATCAGAGGCCAGTATATACATTCAAACACCAGAGGCCAGTATACAACTTCAAGCATCAGAGGCCAGTATACACATTCAAACTTCAGAGGCCGGTATACACATTCAAGCATCAGAGGCCAGTATACAAGTTCAAACATCAGAGGCCAGTATACACATTCAAAAATCAGAGGCCAATATACATATTCAAACATCAGAGACAAGTATACAAGTTCAAGCATCAGAGGTCAGTATACAAATTAAAACATCAGATGCCAGTATACACATTCAAGCATCAGAGGCCAGTATACAAGTTCAAACATCAAAGGCCAGTATAAAAGTTCAAGCTCCAGAGGCCAGTATACACATTCAAACATCAGAGGCCGGAATACACATTCAAACATCAGAGGCCAGTATACACATTCAAACAGCAGAGGCCAGTATACACATTCAAGCATCAGAGGACAGTATTCAAGTTCAAATTTCAGAGGTCAGTATACACATTCAAACATCAGATGCCAGTATACACATTCAAGCATCAGAGGCCAGTATACAAGTTTAAACATCAGAGGCCAGTATATAAGTTCAAACATCAGAGGCCAGTATATAAATTCAAACATCAAAGGCCAGTATACAAGTTCAAACATCAGAGGCCAGTATACAAGTTCAAACATCAAAGGCCAGTATACAAGTTAAAGCATCAGAGGCCAATACACACATTCAAGCATCAGAGGCCTGTATACACATTCAAACATCAGAGGCCAGTATACACATTCAAACAGCAGAGGCCAGTATACACATTCAAGCATCAGAGGACAGTATTCAAATTCAAATATCAGAGGTCAGTATACACATTCAAACATCAGATGCCAGTATACACATTCAAGCATCAGAGGCCAGTATACAAGTTAAAGCATCTGAGGCCAATACACACATTCAAGCATCAGAGGCCAATATATAAATTAAAGCATCAGAGGCCAGTATACACATTCAAACATCAGAGGCCAGTATACACATTCAAAAATCAGAGGGCAGTATACATGTTCAAACGTCAGAGGCCAGTATACAAGTTCAAACATCAGAGGCCAGTATACAAGTTCAAACATCAGAGGCCAGTATACAAGTTAAAACATCAGAGACCAGTATGCAAGTTAAAACATCAGAGGCCAGTATACAAGTTCAATCATCAGAGGCCAGTATACACATTCAAGCATCAGAGGCCAGTGTACAAGTTCAAACATCAAGGGCCAGTATACAAGTTCAAGCTCCAGAGGCCAGTATACACATTCAAACATCAGAAGCCGGTATACACATTCAAACATCAGAGGCCAGTATACAAGTTCAAACATCAAAGGCCAGTATACAAGTTAAAGCATCAGAGGCCAATATACACATTCAAACATCAGAGACAAGTATACAAGTTCAAGCATCAAAGGTCAGTATACAAATTAAAACATCAGAGGCCAGTATCACATTCAAGCATCAGAGGCCATTATACACATTCAAGCATCAGAGGCCAGTATACAAGTTCAAACATCAGAGGCCAGTATACACATTCAAAAATCAGAGGCCAATATACACATTCAAACATCAGAGACAAGTATACAAGTTCAAGCATCAAAGGTCAGTATACAAATTAAAACATCAGAGGCCAGTATACACATTCAAGCATCAGAGGCCATTATACACATTCAAGCATCAGGGGCCAGTATACAAGTTCAAACATCAAAGGCCAGTATACACATTCAAATATCAGAGGCCAGTATAGAAGTTCAAACATCAGAGGTCAGTATACAAATTCAAACATCACAGGCCAGTATACACATTCAAGCATCAGAGGCCAATATACAAATTCAAACATCAGAGGCCGGTATACAAGTTCAAAAATCAGAGGCCAATATACACATTCAAACATCACAGACAAGTATACAAATTCAAACATCAGAGACATGTATACAAATTCAAACATCAGAGGCCAGTATACAAGTTCAAGCATCAGAGGCCTGTAAACACATTCAAAAATCAGAGGCCAGTATACACATTCAAACATCAGAGGCAAGTATACAAGTTCAAGCATCAGAGGCCAGCATAAAAGTTCAAACATCAGAGGCCAGTATACAAATTCAAACATCAAAGGCCAGTATACAAGTTCAAACATCAGAGGCCAGTATATACATTCAAACATCAGATGCCAGTATACAAGTTCAAGCATCAGAGGCCAGAATACAACTTCAAGCATCAGAGGCCAGTATACACATTCAAACATCAAAGGCCGGTATACACTTTCAAGCATCAGAGGCCAGTATACAAGTTCAAACATCAGAGGCCAGTATACACATTCAAAAATCAGAGGCCAATATACACTTTCAAACATCAGAGACAAGTATACAATTTCAAGCATCAGAGATCAGTATACAAATTAAAATATCAGAGGCCAGTATACACATTCAAGCATCAGAGGCCAGTATACAAGTTCAAACATCAAAGGCCAGTGTACACATTCAAACATCAGAGGCCAGTATACAAGTTCAAACATCAGAGGTCAGTATACAAATTCAAACATCACAGGCCAGTATACACATTCAAGCATCAGAGGCCAGTATACAAGTTCAAACATCAAAGGCCAGTATACAAGTTCAAGCTCCAGAGGCCAGTATACACATTCAAACATCAGAGGCTGGTATACACATTCAAACATCAGAGGCCAGTATACACATTCAAACAGCAGAGGCCAGTGTATACACATCTTAAGCATCAGATGCCAGTATACATTCAAGCATCAGAGGCTGTATACAAGTTTAAAACATCAGGAGGACAGTATACAAGTTCGCTCATCAGAGGCTGCATACAAATTCAAACATCAAAGGCCAGTATACAAGTTCAAACATCGGGAGGCCAGTATACAAGTTCAAACATCAAAGGCTAGTATACAAGTTAAAGTGTCAGAGGCTACTACTACACACATTCAAGCATCAGAGGCCAATATATAAATTCAAGCATCAGAGGCCAATACACACATTCAAGCAACAGAGGCCAATATATAAATTCAAGCATCAGAGGCCAGTATACAAATTCAAACATCAGAGGCCAGTATACATATTCAAGCATCAGAGGCCAGTATACACATTCAAAAATCAGAGGGCAGTATACATGTTCAAACGTCAGAGGCCAGTATACAAGTTCAAACATCAGAGGCCAGTATACAAGTTCAAACATCAGAGGCCAGTATACAAGTTCAAACATCAAAGGCCAGTATACAAGTTAAAACATCACAGGCCAGTATACAAGTTCAATCATCAGAGGCCAGTATACAAGTTCAAACATTAGAGTCCAGTATACACATTGAAAAATCAGAGGCCAGTATACATGTTCAAACATCAGAGGCCAGTATACAAGTTCAAGCATCAGAGGCCAGTATACACTTTCAAGCATCAGAGGCCAGTATACAAGTTCAAACATCAGAGGCCAGTATACACATTCAAAAATCAGAGGCCAATATACACATTCAAACATCAGAGACAAGTATACAAATTCAAACATCAGAGACAAGTATACAAATTCAAACATCAGAGGCCAGTATACAAGTTCAAGCATCAGAGGCCTGTAAACACATTTAAAATTCAGAGGCCAGTATACACATTCAAACATCAGAGGCCAGTATATACATTCAAGCATCAGAGGCCAGTATACAAGTTCAAACATCAGAGGCCAGAATATACATTCAAACATCAGAGGCCAGTATACAAGTTCAAACATCAGAGGCCAGTATACAACTTCAAGCATCAGAGGCCAGTATACACATTCAAACTTCAGAGGCGGTACATACACAAGCATCAGAGGCCAGTACATTCAAACATCAGAGGCCAGTATACAAGTTAAAACATCAGAGACCAGTATACAAGTTAAAACATCAGAGGCCAGTATACAAGTTCAATCATCAGAGGCCAGTATACACATTCAAGCATCAGAGGCCAGTGTACAAGTTCAAACATCAAGGGCCAGTATACAAGTTCAAGCTCCAGAGGCCAGTATACACATTCAAACATCAGAAGCCGGTATACACATTCAAACATCAGAGGCCAGTATACAAGTTCAAACATCAAAGGCCAGTATACAAGTTAAAGCATCAGAGGCCAATATACACATTCAAACATCAGAGACAAGTATACAAGTTCAAGCATCAAAGGTCAGTATACAAATTAAAACATCAGAGGCCAGTGTACACATTCAAGCATCAGAGGCCATTATACACATTCAAGCATCAGAGGCCAGTATACAAGTTCAAACATCAGAGGCCAGTATACACATTCAAAAATCAGAGGCCAATATACACATTCAAACATCAGAGACAAGTATACAAGTTCAAGCATCAAAGGTCAGTATACAAATTAAAACATCAGAGGCCAGTATACACATTCAAGCATCAGAGGCCATTATACACATTCAAGCATCAGGGGCCAGTATACAAGTTCAAACATCAAAGGCCAGTATACACATTCAAATATCAGAGGCCAGTATAGAAGTTCAAACATCAGAGGTCAGTATACAAATTCAAACATCACAGGCCAGTATACACATTCAAGCATCAGAGGCCAATATACAAATTCAAACATCAGAGGCCGGTATACAAGTTCAAAAATCAGAGGCCAATATACACATTCAAACATCACAGACAAGTATACAAATTCAAACATCAGAGACATGTATACAAATTCAAACATCAGAGGCCAGTATACAAGTTCAAGCATCAGAGGCCTGTAAACACATTCAAAAATCAGAGGCCAGTATACACATTCAAACATCAGAGGCAAGTATACAAGTTCAAGCATCAGAGGCCAGTATAAAAGTTCAAACATCAGAGGCCAGTATACAAATTCAAACATCAAAGGCCAGTATACAAGTTCAAACATCAGAGGCCAGTATATACATTCAAACATCAGATGCCAGTATACAAGTTCAAGCATCAGAGGCCAGAATACAACTTCAAGCATCAGAGGCCAGTATACACATTCAAACTTCAAAGGCCGGTATACACTTTCAAGCATCAGAGGCCAGTATACAAGTTCAAACATCAGAGGCCAGTATACACATTCAAAAATCAGAGGCCAATATACACTTTCAAACATCAGAGACAAGTATACAATTTCAAGCATCAGAGATCAGTATACAAATTAAAATATCAGAGGCCAGTATACACATTCAAGCATCAGAGGCCAGTATACAAGTTCAAACATCAAAGGCCAGTGTACACATTCAAACATCAGAGGCCAGTATACAAGTTCAAACATCAGAGGTCAGTATACAAATTCAAACATCACAGGCCAGTATACACATTCAAGCCTCAGAGGCCAGTATACAAGTTCAAACATCAAAGGCCAGTATAAAAGTTCAAGCTCCAGAGGCCAGTATACACATTCAAACATCAGAGGCCGGTATACACATTCAAACATCGGAGGCCAGTATACACATTCAAACAGCAGAGGCCAGTATACACATTCAAGCATCAGATGCCAGTATACACATTCAAGCATCAGAGGCCAGTATACAAGTTTAAACATCAGAGGACAGTATACAAGTTCAAACATCAGAGGCCAGTATACAAATTCAAACATCAAAGGCCAGTATACAAGTTCAAACATCAGAGGCCAGTATACAAGTTCAAACATCAAAGGCCAGTATACAAGTTAAAGCGTCAGAGGCCAATACACACATTCAAGCATCAGAGGCCAATATATAAATTCAAGCATCAGAGGCCAATACACACATTCAAGCAACAGAGGCCAATATATAAATTCAAGCATCAGAGGCCAGTATACAAATTCAAACATCAGAGGCCAGTATACATATTCAAGCATCAGAGGCCAGTATACACATTCAAAAATCAGAGGGCAGTATACATGTTCAAACGTCAGAGGCCAGTATACAAGTTCAAACATCAGAGGCCAGTATACAAGTTCAAACATCAGAGGCCAGTATACAAGTTCAAACATCAAAGGCCAGTATGCAAGTTAAAACATCACAGGCCAGTATACAAGTTCAATCATCAGAGGCCAGTATACAAGTTCAAACATTAGAGTCCAGTATACACATTGAAAAATCAGAGGCCAGTATACATGTTCAAACATCAGAGGCCAGTATACAAGTTCAAGCATCAGAGGCCAGTATACACTTTCAAGCATCAGAGGCCAGTATACAAGTTCAAACATCAGAGGCCAGTATAAAAGTTCAAACATCAGAGGCCAGTATACAAGTTCAAGCATCAGAGGCCAGTATACAAATTCAAGCATCAGAGGCCAATATACACATTCAAGCATCAGAGGCCAATATATACATTCAAGCATCAGAGGCCAGTATACAAGTTCAAACATCAGAGGCCAGTATACACGTTCAAAAATCAGAGGCCAATATACACATTCAAACATCAGAGACAAGTATACAAATTCAAACATCAGAGACAAGTATACAAATTCAAACATCAGAGGCCAGTATACAAGTTCAAGCATCAGAGGCCTGTAAACACATTTAAAATTCAGAGGCCAGTATACACATTCAAACATCAGAGGCCAGTATATACATTCAAGCATCAGAGGCCAGTATACAAGTTCAAACATCAGAGGCCAGAATATACATTCAAACATCAGAGGCCAGTATACAAGTTCAAGCATCAGAGGCCAGTATACAACTTCAAGCAACAGAGGCCAGTATACACATTCAAACTTCAGAGGCCGGTATACACATTCAAGCATCAGAGGCCAGTATACAAGTTCAAACATCAGAGGCCAGTATACACATTCAAAAATCAGAGGCCAATATACACATTCAAACATCAGAGACAAGTATACAAGTTCAAGCATCAGAGGTCAGTATACAAATTAAAACATCAGAGGCCAGAATACACATTCAAGCATCAGAGGCCAGTATACAAGTTCAAACATCAAAGGCCAGTATAAAAGTTCAAGCTCCAGAGGCCAGTATACACATTCAAACATCAGAGGCCGGAATACACATTCAAACATCAGAGGCCAGTATACACATTCAAACAGCAGAGGCCAGTATACACATTCAAGCATCAGAGGACAGTATTCAAGTTCAAATTTCAGAGGTCAGTATACACATTCAAACATCAGATGCCAGTATACACATTCAAGCATCAGAGGCCAGTATACAAGTTTAAACATCAGAGGCCAGTATACAAGTTCAAACATCAGAGGCCAGTATGCAAGTTAAAACATCAGAGGCCAATATACAAGTTCAGTCATCAGAGGCCAGTATACACATTCAAGCATCAGAGGCCAGTATACAAGTTCAAACATCAAAGGCCAGTATAAAAGTTCAAGCTCCAGAGGCCAGTATACACATTCAAACATCAGAGGCCGGTATACACATTCAAACATCAGAGGCCAGTATACAAGTTCAAACATCAAAGGCCAGTATACAAGTTAAAGCATCAGAGGCCAATATACACATTCAAACATCAGAGACAAGTATACAAGTTCAAGCATCAAAGGCCAGTATACAAATTAAAACATCAGAGGCCAGTATACACATTCAAGCATCAGAGGCCATTATACACATTCAAGCATCAGAGGCCAGTATACAAGTTCAAACATCAGAGGCTAGTATACACATTCAAAAATCAGAGGCCAATATACACATTCAAACATCAGAGACAAGTATACAAGTTCAAGCATCAATGGTCAGTATACAAATTAAAACATCAGAGGCCATTATACACATTCAAGCATCAGAGGCCAGTATACAAGTTCAAACATCAAAGGCCAGTATACACATTCAAATATCAGAGGCCAGTATACAAGTTCAATCATCAGAGGTCAGTATACAAATTCAAACATCACAGGCCAGTATATACATTCAAGCATCAGAGTCCAATATACAAATTCAAACATCAGAGGCCAGTATACAAGTTCAAACATCAGAGGCCAGAATACAAGTTCAAATATCAGAGGCCAGTATACACATTCAAACATCAGAGGCCA
>JAHLWY010000793.1:0-44013 GCA_020002185.1 Paraescarpia echinospica | reverse complement strand
CTCTTGCGAGGGAACACAAACAGCGGAGGAATGTAAGAACCGGCCTCTCTGTCATCACCCTTCTGCCTCTGTCATCACCTGTCTGCCTCTGTCATCACCCTAACGCCTCTGACATTAGTCCACCGCCTCTGTCATCACCCAACGGCCTCTGTTATCATTCCACCGCCCCTGTCACCGCCCAACAGCCTTTACCTTACCGCCCCTTCCCCAACCGTTACCGACATAACGACAATAAAACACACTTAATTTTGACATTTGTTCTAATCATTATAACGCATACGATGTGGACATTTAACTGATTTTGTAGTTGGTAATACCAGTTCACAACCGTAGAATACAACAACGTACGGCGAGCAAATAATTCATAATGTGTGTATGTTTCAACAAAATAATCCCTCCATTTGGTACCAGCGATTGTTACTTTTAATTAATTTCACTACTCTCATAGGTATACTTGTATTGGTATTGTATTCACATAATGTATACTATTTACTTGTACCTATCAGTTATACTGAAAGAACCACCCTGTATGGGTATAAATACACAGAATAAAATGCATTATTGTTACTGTCAATCACAACGTAGTTACCTCTTCGTCGAATAAATCACACGCTTCGCTGCGTTCGTCATCTCCAGGTCTGTGATATCAAACAGCAGCCGGTCGCCCGACGCCCCTAGGCGGCACGGCAGGAGAGGACGGTGCAACGTCATGCCGCGAGGCCCGCGATCGTCGATGACGAAGGCGTAATGCCACTGGCCCTGCCTCGAAGGCGCTAGAGCAGTCTATGAAGAACACCTCGGTTAGCATTTTCAGTTAGTAATTTCACCGACTTATGTTTAATTTTTGATCTTATACGGCAGGGTAACCAGCATTGAGTCATTTATATATTTAAAGTGTATATATATATATATGGACATGCGTGGGCTTTGTAACGGTCATCACCTGGTCTATGATGACCCGCCTATGTACTGCTAACCTTATCTCACCTTAGCCAGCGATGCCCTAACTCGGCATCCTGGTGAAATGCATGTGTGGGGCTAGATCAACCCAGTATAAGCACCTTTGGTTACACAAGACACTTTAAACATTTTACGATCGGACAGTCTACGGAATCGACCTCGAATCGCCAATGGACATGATTACGGACATGATATTGACCTACGCAAACACACTCGAATAGCTACGTGGAATGTGTTGACACTCAACACTACAGGCACAACCTCTCTCCTATCAAGAGAACTAAAGAAGTACAACATTACACTTGCTGGCCTCACTGAAACTCACTGGCCTTTGATTGGCGAGCAAACAATCGATGGCTACACCTTCCTCTGGTCTGGCCCTGACTGTCGTTCTCGGGGTGTCGCCTTAGCCCTCAATCTGAAGTCATACGATGCCCTCATTAATTGGGAGCCCATTTCGTCTCGCCTCCTAAAAGCTCGTCTGCATCGACATGGCAAGTTGACTGTCATTTTGTCATATGCCTCTGAGATTTGGCAACTGACCATTCAATAGGCCAAGAAAATCGATGGTTTCGCCATGAAGTGTCTCCGTCGCCTCGAGAACATTAAGTGTTTCAATTACATCAGCAATAACACGATCATGGAATGTACCGGTCAGAAGCATGCATCATATATATAATATGTGTATGTGTGTGTGTGTATGTGTGTGTGTGTGTGTGTGTGTGTGTGTGTGTGTGTGTGTGTGTGTGTGTGTGTGTGTGTGTGTGTGTGTGTGTGTGTGTGTGTGTGTGTGTGTGTGTGTGTGTGTGTGTGTGTGTGTGTGCGTGCGTGTGTGTTGATCATGTATATCACGTCTATAGCAAGCAAAAATCCTGGATATGTCGTGCGTTAGTATTGATGCCGCTGTCTGTGTATCTGAACGTAAATACCCATAGTTACAACTCCCTGTTTAGCACTGAGCTGATAAAATAAGGTAAGATCTTATATAGCGCAGTATCTAGTGCTCAGGACTGCTTCGATCGAACACCATCTCGACTTCTCTGGGAAGCATCCATTCACGCTGCAATTATTATTCGTTCACTCTACGTTGCTCCAATTCATTCAGTTGTATGAATGAGTACCTTGCTTTAGACAGTGGTGGATATTTGTGTACAATTATTCTTCGCATACAACTGAATGAATTGTAGCAACGCAGAGTGAACGAAATTGCCGAAGGTTCGACACGGCAGCACAAGATTTGAACCCGGGTTCTCTCAGTCGAGAGTGCGATGCGCTATCCACTGCGCTATTGAGCTCCACAAATGGCAATTACTTGTTTTTTACTCACCTACGCTAGTGACTAACTCGTCCATACTGAGACCGATAGCGGCGACACCTCGCAACTCTCCCGGCGGCCAGAAGACGAGTAGACTCACGGCGACTGTCAGACCTGGTACAGACACTGAACTGTACAATTGAATCTCGCTTTACAGTCACCGCGGTAATAACAACAAATAATAATAATAAGAAGAAGAAGAAGAAGAACATTTATATAGCGTCATATATCTAGATAAGTCCACACGGAGGCGCTTAGAATACATCATTATACAGATATATATATATATGTATATATATATGCAGAACATTATTTAGCTACGTAAAATTAATAATATTAAATTAGTTAAAATATTAAAAAACAAATTACAGCTAAAGATTATCGTTAAAATTCAATTAAAGGTATATTGATAATAAATCAGTAAAGATTCTATATAAAATTAGTTTAAAAAAAACAAACAAAAAAAACAACTTACTAAACTGATTGGTGGCGCCCACGTTGAGTAAGCAACCCGGAAAAGAAGCGTTATCGAGAGTCTTTTGAAATTCACAAGGCAACAGGTTGTCTTCATCTCGCTTGGAAGTGAATTCCACAGTCGTGGAGCAGATACCGAGAACGTTCTGTCGCCGTATCGGCTGCGATATGGTGGCACGTACAAGTCATTGTTTGTAGTTGAACGAAACACTCGAGTAGCTCTTTGTTTGTGGAGTAGGTCGGTGTTGTCAGCTTGTGCCAGTCCGTGTTGAGCACGAAACGTCAGTAGCAGAATTGCGTAATGAATGCGTTGTTTCACGGGAAGCCAGTACAGTTTCTTGAGCACTGATGTGATATGGTCTCATCTGTAGAAGTGGACCACCAGCCGAGCAGCAGCATTTTGTATTCTTTGCAGCTTGTTGATTAGGCAGTCGGGGATGTCATATAGCAGACACTTCGCATAGTCAATTCTCGATATAACAAGAGAGTACATAAGAAGGACTGCGGCTTTCAGTGTTAGATCGGATCGACGCAATGTTCTTCATATGATAGTAGGCTACGCAGCACGTGTGCTTTACATGCCTGACCATCGACATTTCCGAATCGAATACAACGCCGATGTTTCTGGCAATAGGATTTGGTGTTATATCACAGTCGCCAATTTTAATCACGGTGATGTTGTGTTTCGCTTGATTGTTTCGTGATTCTAGCACAAGTGCGACCATTTTGTTATAATTCATCTTTAGTCGATTATTAACCGTCCACACGTGGACGTTGTTGATGCAGTGGTCAGATCGGCGTAGAGACAACATTCTGTTGGTTTCGGACATCTCAAATTTGATGTATAGCTGGGTATCGTCCGCGTAGAGGTGGAAGCCCAGGTTGTGTCTTCTGATGTTATAACCGATAGGTGCTGTGTACGCAGAAAACAACAGAGACCCCAGCACCGATCCTTGAGAGACGCCACAAACGACGCTGGTTTTGCTGGAAGCGCCACCTGATATATTTACTGACTGCGACCTGTCGGTTTAATATGATCGCATCCATGCCAGCACGGAACCAGCCATTCCGAAATGTTGTTCTAATCTGCTGAGCAGAATTTCATGGTCAACTGTGTCGAAGGCGGCCGACATGTCAAGTAGCACCAGGACGACTCCATACCGCCGGTCTAGCGCCTCGAGGATGTCATTCTGTACCAGAACTAGCGCCGTTTCCGTGGAATGATGCGATTTGTAGGCTGTTTGGTATCGTTCAAGAAGATTGTTATCAGTCATGTGGTCGATCAGACAGGGAGCAACGTAAATTCCGAGTAGCTTTGGCACAAAAGCCAGGTTTAATATTGGTCTATAACTGTCCATATTGTCCTGATCGAGATTTGCTTTCTTAAGCACAGGGGTGACGTTGGCATGTTTCAGGCAGCGTGGAACAACAACAGATGCTATAGATGAGTTGACGAGTTGTGCCAGGAACGGTTCTTAGTTGTCACTGACTTCTTTCAGCAGCCGTGTTGGTAGGGGATCGAGCGCGCACGATGTTGTTGGTGACTTATTGAGCAGACTGCGGATGTCTGATGCAGTCGCAGTCGGAAGTGTGTGAAGGTGTGACACACAGGGTGCTGGATGGCGGTCTGTGGTCGTGGTGGACGTGAGTGTAGAGTGGGTATGTAGCGACACACGAATCGTCTCGAATTTCGCAGAGAAGAAGTTCGAGAAACTTGTTGCGAGATCTTGGATGTTATCGTTAGCTGGTAGATATTGAGACTTTCTTCAGCAGCAGTCCGTTTAGCACACGATACAGTCGCCTGATGTCACTCCCGTGCTGTTCTATCTCAGAAGCATAGTAGTCAGACTTGGCTTCTTTGAATGTCCTATTTACTTGTGCGCACTGTGTCTTATACATTTCGCGATGCACTTGTAGTGATGTGTGGCGCCATTTCCGTTCACGCTGTCATCGTATTTGCTTGGCTTTGATCACCTTCTCGTTGTACCAAGGTACGAGTGGACGATCAGCGATACGACACATCTGTAGGGGTGCGTGCTTCTCGATAAGTTTGGTCAAAACCATATTACAGTGATCTGCAAGTTAAGTCGTCGTTTGTATGACAGACGGAATTTAGGCCAGAAGCGACGATGCGATGTCATTACGAAAGGCAGCCTTGTCAATGTTTTTATACATTCGATATGCGATCATTTTCCGTAGAACGACCGGTTTCTCCATATCAACGACACATTCCACTCACAGGTGATCAGACAGCAGCAACAATGTTTTTGTTGAAGTTATGCCGCGATGTCCTCATAGAGTGAGGATCAGATCAATGGTGTGACCGTCGATGTGTGTTGGAACTTGAACATGTTGAATGATGTTGAGTGACTCGAACAAGTCGACGAAACGTATCACACTGTTGTCAGATGGCTCGTCTCAGTGGATGTTGAAATCACCAACAATCGCAAAACGGGTGGTCATTAGGGCGTAATGTTCGACGAAACCAGCAAATTCAAAGAGAAAGTCAGCGTACGAACGTTTATTCTATATCGACGGAAGTGGACTTTAAATGATTCCAAGTTTCATGGAGTTTCCCGATGATGAAACATCAACATCCATGAACTCGAATGATTTCATATCATCACGTCGGTTAACAACCATTTTGAAACTCGGTCGATAAATAAGGCCGATACCACCACCGCGGTGATATTTCCGAGGAAGAATGCACAAACTTATATCCGGCGGGCGTCAGGTCTTTTATAGTTTTATTGTCTTTTTCTCCAGTGCTTAGCCACGTATCTGTGATGGCTACAAGACCCATATTCACCTCGGTCACGTAATCAGTGAATACGTCAGTCTTGTTGCGAATTGAACGAGCGTTAACAATGCCCAATGTGACCGGTACCGCGATACGGCTGACTGCACCCGTGTTACTGGAAGGCGACATGGCGGATACAGCAATCCTGGTAACCGGATGAGTCTTGCCGAATGGAATAGGAATTATAGTCTTAATGTCCTGTCTGGTAAATGTCCCAAGTCTGGTGTCAGTAGGCTTGGTTGGAATAGTTGGCCGCACTGAAAGACGTACACGTATGGGTCGTTGTTTGTGGGTGTCCCCCCGGCAACCACGATGGTTGGGTCGATGGAGTGCCACCACCGCATCACAGGCAGATCTCCACGCAGCATGGTTGAGACGAATGTGTCTGCTGGTCCGTAACCAATGCAGGTATTCCTGGGTCACGCTTGGCAATTTGACAATGCACTCTTCGTCTGGGTTACACATGACCGATCACCAGCTTGTCACTGTCACACAGGTGTAATAGAGTCACCTCCCAATTAAGGTCATCCTAGTGCAGCCCCATATTATTTCCATAGCAATAAAACGAAATTAGTCTCGCTAATAAGGTTACCTCGATATTCAGGTCACCTTTGCCCAGCCCCGAAGGTGACCTTAATAGTGAGGTTCCAATGTACATCGGTTTCTGTATAGGCAGGTGTCGAACATCTTATCGACTTACGAAACCCGCTTATTAGATTATGTACGCAAACTTCCACCACTGTCTGTAGCCAGAAATAATTTACCCAAGGTTCGAAGGGGCAGCAAGAGGGTTTTAACCCGGCGTCTCTCGATTGAGAGTCCGAAGTCCTAAACTCTAAGCCACCGCGCTCCATTATAATCATGACTCTCAAGATTACGTTTAAAGGTTTCATAGTCGTATTTTACACAGCGATATTTTTGCAAAATGTTGCATTACTTGTCATGAAAATGTCTTGTGAAATGTCGTCTAAGATGTCATTGCTATGTCTCTCCTCACCTAGTCCTGTGCGACTGACGAATTGTGTCGTCACGACGGGCGTGCTTGATCAGCCGTGGTAAATAAACAAGTTGTAGTACGAACCAAGGTTGTATCGTAAGTTCTTTACACTCCTCACCATTGTAAACCCGTTCGACTGCGAGAGGGCATCAGTCAAAGTGATTAAAAACAGGTTCCGTGTAACGGGAGTAATCATAATAATAAGTTTATTTTAGTTATAAGATACAAGACAAAGTAATACAGATTGAAAATAGGATTGTAGTGCAACTTAGAGACTCCTAAGAAACACGGAATGGCTTGTAGCGAAACCATCTATGATAAAACAAACTTAATCTTAAACAGTAAATATTATAACAATAATGTCATTACTAACAATACATCTACTTAACTATTAAACGTGTTAACAATAGTATTGTAATGATTAGTAATAAATAACTGGAAAACAAAGAAAGTAAAACTAGGCTACTTTTGATACGGCAATACAGTTGGAGGTGAAAGGGGCAGGCCGAGTTGTTCACTGTGCATACGCAGTACTCGCAGGCATGTGCTTGGCAAGGGGCTACTCTACATAAACATCGGCACATCTCCGGTCGACCGTGCTACACACATTTGCGCTCATACATTCGTGCGTGCATGCGTGCATGCGTGCGTGCAAACACAGGCGGGCTTAATGGCTCAGACTTGGTGGGTTATGGCACAAAATGTAATAGGCCCTACCACCTTTGGGCTCTCGCAGTTTGTGATATTATAAACCCCTGCATCGGTTTAGAAATATTAAATTATTGTTCATGAGATATGCATTCTGAATGCATTACTAAACTTGGGGAGACACCGTGCCGCCGTGTCGCCGTGTCGCCGTGTCGCCGTGTCGCCGTGTCGCCGTGCCGCCGTGTCGGCGTGTCGCCGTATCGCCGTGCCGCCGTGCCGCCGTGCCGCCGTGCCGCCGTGCCGCCGTGCCGCCGTGCCGCCGTGCCGCCGCGCCGCCGTGCCACCGTGCCTCCATGCACAACTTTCAGGGTTGCATTTGAATGCGCGATTGAACTGTCGTTGATTGGTAGATCATTGGTAGGTATTATTGAAAGAAGGGCGACAGTTGTCGCTATGTGAATGGCATGCATTGAGGTATGAATGACGGTTATTGACACATTTTTGTAATTGGTTCTGACTATCATTAACATCATGGCAAATCAATAACAACTGAGCTGTATTCATTTTAACATATCGACAAGCCAATGTGTTTTTATGAACCTACAATAAAAATAATATAATATAATATATCTTGATCCTCGTAAGGTTATTGGCAATATTGCCAAGTCGGGTTGGGTTAACTGCATTACCATTTGATGTTCAACCAGGTAGCATTTCCCACGTTCACACGTGTAGCGGAACAGACTGTCTCCATGTAAATCTGCAGCATAAACATAACATGATTTTCACCCCGAAACATTCACATTAAAGAAGATCTGAAGACTTGAAGAGAAGTTTCTCAGTTCCTCCTGCACGACTCCTGGTTGACTTCGCCTAGCCAAGGTCGCTGAATACGTCACTGTACGAGTTAATGTTGAATTGCCAATGTTGTGTGTTATTGACCATCGCTGCCGACCAGCGAGAGATAGCGAAAGTGAAAAGTTACATTACGCCGTATAGAGTGTGTGTGTGTGCGTGTGTGCGTGTGTGCGTGTGTGCGTGTGTGTGTGTGTGTGTGTGTGTGTGTGTGTGTGTTGCCCCCTCACCCCCAGTGTATGTATGATGACATGTGTTACTTTCACTCGGTACCCCCTCACCCCCAGTATATGTATGATGACGTGTGTTTTAACAAGATTTAACAAGATTGCCACCCAGAGAATTAACTCTAGGTGGCAGGTCGACAAGGAAGCCCTTTGGCTTATCGAGAGTCCGACCATTTTATCTATGTGTATCCCGCCCGTCTGAGGTATGTGTCGATTTTATTTTTAAACATATTCACGCTACTAGCACCCACACAATCAGCAGGTAATCTGTTCCATTCATTTACAGTCCTTTGTGAAAATGAAAACTTTCTTATATCCAATCTACTCTGCTCCTTTGCCAATGCAAGTTCATGTCCTCTAGTCCTTCTATCTTTCTTAACTGAGAAAAAAATATTTCTATCAATATTTTCATAACCCTTCAATATTTTAAACACTTCTATCTGATTTCCTCTCAATCTCCTGGTCTCTAGTGTTGTTAAACCGCATTTTTAGGCGTATTTCGTAACTAAGATCCCTCAGTTTTTGTATCATTTTAGTTGCTCTCCTCTGCACTCTTTCTAGCATATCTATGTCTTTCCTGCGATATGGCCTCCACGCTTGAATACAATATTCTAAATGAGGCCTAACTATTGTTTGTACAGCGGTATTATTAGCTCTTTTTCCTTATACGTTATGTTTTGCCTAATTAATCCAAGGATTTGATTTCCCTTTGAAGCTGCAATTCCGCACTGCTCTGAAACCTTCATATCAGCACTAATGGTTAACCCTAAGTCCTTTTCTTTTACAGTAGTACTTAGTACAGTACCCCCCATTGTATATTCTACTTCTTCGTTCCCATGTCCTGTGTGGAGGCATTTACATTTCCCAAAATTCAACAGCATTTGCCACTTTTCAGACCATTTGATCAACCTGTCAAGATCATCTTGTAAATGCTGTCTATCTCCATCACTTTTAATCCTTCTAAACACTTTTGTATCATCCGCAAATTTCAACACCTTGCTTGTTATTTCATCATCCAAATCGTTGATATATATTAAGAATAATATAGGACCTAATACTGATCCCTGTGGTACCCCACTCAATACCGATTTCCAGTTTGAAGCCTCCCCATCAACTACTACACGTTGTCTTCTGTCAATCAGCCATTGTTCTATCCAGTTTATTATACCATTTCCTATGCCATGGGCCTTTAGTTTAAGCAGTAATCTTTGATGTGGTACTTTGTCGAAAGCTTTTTGAAAATCTAAGTAGACGATATCTACTGGTGATCCCTCATCTACCCACTTAGTGATGTCTTCCTAAAAAAAAACATATTTGTTAAGCATGACCTCGCTTTAAAAAAAACATGTTGAGATTGGTTTATCAAGTTTTGTTTAACAAGAAAATCCACCATGTGATCTTTAATTAGACTTTCTAACAATTTACAAATCACTGATATTAAACTCACTGGTCTATAGTTCTCTGACTTGTTTCTCGAACCTTTTTTGAATAACGGCATAATGTTTGCTTCTTTCCATTCTAAAGGAACCACTCCCTCTTCTAATGACAAATTGAAAACTGTTGCAAGCGGTATGCTAATTTGTTCTACAATTTCCAATAGTAGTTTGGGTGGAATACCATCCACTCCAGGTAATTTATTATCCTTCATAGCCCTTATTTTCTTACCTACCATTTCCGGGGTTACAATTAATTGTCATAAATAGTCTGAATCTGCCCCCTTGAACTTAGCCTCTGGTACTGGCAGTGAACTAATATCTTCCCTGGTAAACACTGAACTAAAGTACTCATTCAGGTCTTCTGCCATTAAGAATCCCTCTGATATTATATTTCCAGCACTATCTTCTAGAGGACCGACTTTATCTTGAACTTTCTGTTTGCTTCGAACATACGCATAAAAACTCTTGCTGTCATGTTTTATATTACTAGCTAATTGTTGTTCATAGCTTCTCTTTGAATTTCTAATTTCAGCTGTAGCTTGGTTAAGTGCTTCTTTATAACTGTTGTAGTCTTCATCATTTCCAGTACATCTATATGACTTCCACATCATTTGTTTGTACTTAATTTTTCTAATGGCTTCTTTCGATAAGTGTTTCTTTTTGGACCGTTTTCCTTGTTTTTTGAAGGGTACAAATTTATCGACTATGCACTTAATTTCACTCTTTAATACATTCCAGCATTCTGTTGCCGTCTTATTTTTCAGTGTGTTATTCCAGTCTATCTTTGCTAAATATTTCCTCATGTCCTTATACCTTCCTTTGTGGAAATTTCTCCTATACTGCTTTTTACTATTCCTTTCTGATTTTACTTTGATGGTAAAATGTATCTGGTGTTAATTCCACTCGGTATCCCCTCACCCCAGTGTATGTATCATGACATGTGCTACTTCCACTCGGTACCCCCTCACCCCCAGTGTATGTATGATGACATGTGTTACTTCCACTCGCTACCCCCTCACCTCCAGTGTATGTGTGATGACATGTGCTACTTCCATTCGGTACCCCCTCACCCCCAGTGTATGTATGATGACATGTGTTACTTCCGCTCGGTACCCCCTCACCCCAGTGTATGTATGATGACATGTGTTACTTCCACTCGGTACCCCCTCACCCCCAGTATATGTATGATGATGTGTGTTACTTCCACTCGCTATCCCCTCACCCTCAGTGTATGTATGATGACATGTGCTACTTCCACTCGGTACCCCCTCACCCCAATATATGTATGATGACATGTGTTACTTCCACTCAGTACCCTCTCACCCCCAGTGTATGTATGATGACATGTGTTACTTCCACTCGGTACCCCCTCACCCCAGTGTATATATATGATGACGTGTATTACTTCCACTCACTACCCTCTCACTCCCAATGTATGTATGATGACATGTGTTACTTCCACTCGGTAACCCTCACCCCCAGTGTTTGTATGATGACATGTGTTACTTCCACTCGCTACCCCCTCACCTCAGTGTATGTATGATGACATGTGTTACTTCCATTCGGTACCCCCTCCCCCCCAGTGTATGTATCATGGCATGTGTTACTTACACTCGGTACCACCTCACTCCCAGTGTATGTATGATGACATGTGCTACTCCCACTCCGTACCCCCTCACCCGCAGTGTATGTATGATGACATGTGTTACTTCTACTCGGTAGCCCCACACCCCTAGTGTATGTATGATGATATGTGTTACTTCAACTCGGTACCCCCTCACCCCCAGTGTATGTATGATGACATGTGTTACTTCCGCTCGGTACCCCTCACCCCCAGTGTATGTATGATGACATGTGTTACTTCCACTCGTTACCCCCTCACCCCCTCACCCCCAGTGTATGTATGATGACATGTGCTACTTCCATTTGGTACCCCCTCATCCCCAGTTTTTGTATGATGACATGTGTTACATAACCTCGGTACCCCCTCACCCCCAGTGTATGTATAATGACATGTGTTACTTAAACTCGGTACCCCCTCACCCCAGTGTATGTATGATGACGTGTTACTTCCACTCGGTACCCCCTCACCCCCAGTGTATGTATGATGACATGTGTTAATTCCACTCGGTATCCCCTCACCCCAGTGTATGTATGATTACATGTCCTACTTCCACTTGCTACCACCTCACCCCCAGTGTATGTATGATGACATGTGCTACATCCACTCGGTACCCCCTCACCCCCAGTGTACATATGATGACATATGTTACGTTCTCTCAGTACCCCCTCACCCTCAGTGTATGTCTGATGACATGTGTTACTTTCACTCGCTACACCCTCACACTCAGTGTATGTATGATGACGAGCTGCTTCCGCTTGGTACCCTCTCACCCCCAGTGTATGTATGATGACATGTGTTACTTCCACTCAGTACCCTTTAACCCCCAGTGTATGTATGATGACATGTGTTACTTTCACTCGGTACCCCCTCACCCCAGTGTATATATATGATGACATGTATTACTTCCACTCGCTACCCTCTCACTCCCACAGTATGTATGATGACATGTGTTACTTCCACTCGCTACCCCCTCACCTCCAGTGTATGTATGATGACATATGCTACTTCCGCTCGGTACCCTCTCACCCCCAGTGTATGTATGATGACAAGTGCTACTTCTGCTCAGTACCCCTCCCCCCTGTGTATGTATGATGACATGTGTTACTTCCACTCGGTACCCCCTACCCCCAGTGTATGTATGATGACATGTGTTATTTCCACTCGCTGCCCCCTCACCCCCAGTGTATGTATGATGACATGTGTTACTTCCACTCGGTACCCCCTCATCCCCAGTATATGTATGGTGACGTGTGTTACTTCCACTCGCTATCCCCTCACCCTCAGTGTATGTATGATGACATGTGCTACTTCCATTCGGTACCCCCTCACCCCCAGTGTATGTATCATGACATGTGCTATTTCCACTCGGTACCCCCTCAACCCCAGTGTATGTATCATGACATGTGCTACTTGCGCTCAGTACCCCTCATCCCCAGAGTATGTATGATGACATGTGTTACTTCCACTCGCTATCCCCTCACCCTCAGTGTATGTATAATGATATGTGCTACTTCCATTCGGTACCCCCTCACCCCCAGTGTATGTATCATGACATGTGCTACTTCCACTCGGAACCCCCCTACCCCCTGTGTATGTATGATGACATGTGCTACTTCCGCTCGGTATTCTCTCACCTCCAGTGTAAGTATGATGACATGTGTTACTTCAACTCGGTACCCCCACACCCCCAGTGTATGTATAATGACATGTGTTACTTCAACTCGGTACCCCCTCAACCCCAGTGTATGTATGATGACATGTGTTTCTTCCACTCTGTACCCCCTCACCCCCTCACCCCCAGTGTATGTATGATGACATGTGCTACTTCCATTTGGTACCCCCTCATCCCCACTGTATGTATGATGACATGTGTTACTTCCACTCGTTACCCCCTCACCCCCTCACCCCCAGTGTATGTATGATGACATGTGCTACATCCACTCGGTACCCCCTCACCCCCAGTGTATGTATGATGACATGTGTTACTTCCGCTCGGTACCCCTCACCCCCAGTGTATGTATGTTGACATGTGTTACTTCCGCTTGGTACCCCTCACCCCCAGTTTACATATGATGACATGTGTTACGTCCTCTCAGTACCCCCTCACCCTCAGTGTATGTATGATGACATGTGTTACTTTCACTCGCTACCCCATCACACTCAGTGTATGTATGAAGACGAGCTGCTTCCGCTTGGTACCCTCTCACCCCCAGTGTATGTATGATGACATGTGTTACTTCCACTCGGTACCCCCCCACACCCAGTGTATGTATGATGACATGTGCTACTTCCACTCGGTACCCCCTCACCCCAATATATGTATGATGACATGTGTTACTTCCACTCAGTACCCTTTCACTCCCAGAGTATGTATGATGACATGTGTTACTTCCACTCGGTAACCCTCACCCCCAGTGTTTGTATGATGACATGTGTTACTTCCACTCGCTACCCCCTCACCTCAGTGTATGCATGATGACATGTGCTACTTTCACTCGCTACCCCCTCAACCCAGTGTATGTATGATGAAATGTGTTATTTTCACTCGGTACCCCCGCACCCCCAGTGTACATATGAAGACATGTGTCACTTCCATTCAGTACCCCCTCACCCACAGTGTATGTATGATGACGTGTGTTACTTTCACTCGCTACTCCCTCACACTCAGTGTATGTATGATGACGAGCTGCTTCCGCTTGGTACCCTCTCACCCCCAGTGTATGTATGATGACATGTGTTACTTCCACTCAGTACCCTTTCACCCCCAGTGTATGTATGATGACATGTGTTACTTCCACTCGGTACCCCCTCACCCCAGTGTATATATATGATGACATGTATTACTTCCACTCGCTACCCTCTCACTCCCAGAGTATGTATGATGACATGTGTTACTTCCACTCGCTACCCCCTCACCTCCAGTGTATGTATGATGACATATGCTACTTCCGCTCGGTACCCTCTCACCCCCAGTGTATGTATGATGACAAGTGCTACTTCTGTTCAGTACCCCTCACCCCCAGTGTATGTATGATGACATGTGTTACTTCCACTCAGTACCCTCCCACACCCAGTGTATGAATGATGACATGTGCTACTTCCACTCGGTACCACCTCACCCCAGTGTATGTATGATTACATGTGCTACTTCCACTTGCTACCCCCTCACCCCCAGTGTATATATGATCACATGTGCAACTTCCGCTTGGTACCCCTCACCCCCAGTTTATGTATGATGGCGTGTGTTACTTCCACTCTGTACCCCCTCACCCCAGTGTATTTATGATTACATGTGCGACTTCCACTTGCTATCCCCTCACCCCCAGTGTATGTATGATGACATGTGTTACTTCCACTCGGTACCCCCTCACCCCCAGTGTACATATGATGACAAGTGTTACGTCCTCTCAATACACCCTCACCCTCAGTGTATATATGATGACATGTGTTACTTTCACTTGCTAACCCCTCACTCCCAGTGTATGTATGATGAGATGTGTTACTTACACTCGGTACCCCCTCACCCCCAGTGTATGTATGTGTTACTTTCACTCGCTAACCCCTCAACCCCAGTATATGTTTGATGAAATGTGTTACTTCAACTCGGTACCCTCTCACCCCCAGTGTATGTATGATGACATGCGCTACTTCCGTTCGGTATCCTCTCACCCACAGTGTATGTATGATGACATATGTTACTTCAACTCGGTACCCACTCACCCCCAGTGTATGTTTGATGAAATGTGTTACTTCAACTCGGTAACCTCTCACCCCCAGTGTATGTATGATGGCATGTGTTACATCACCTCGGTACCCCCTCACCCCCAGTGTATGTATAATGACATGTGTTACTTAAACTCGGTACCCCCTCACCCCAGTGTATGTATGATGACGTGTTACTTCCACTCGGTACCCCCTCACCCCCAATGTATGTATGATGACATGTGTTAATTCCACTCGGTATCCCCTCACCCCAGTGTATGTATGATTACATGTCCTACTTCCACTTGCTACCACCTCACCCCCAGTGTATGTATGATGACATGTGCTACATCCACTCGGTACCCCCTCACCCCCAGTGTACATATGATGACATATGTTACGTTCTCTCAGTACCCCCTCACCCTCAGTGTATGTATGATGACATGTGTTACTTTCACTCGCTGCACCCTCACACTCAGTGTATGTATGATGACGAGATGCTTCCGCTTGGTACCCTCTCACCCCCAGTGTATGTATGATGACATGTGTTACTTCCACTCAGTACCCTTTCACCCCCAGTGTATGTATGATGACATGTGTTACTTCCACTCGGTACCCCCTCACCCCAGTGTATATATATGATGACATGTATTATTTCCACTCGCTACCCTCTCACTCCCAGAGTATGTATGATGACATGTGTTACTTCCACTCGCTACCCCCTCACCTCCAGTGTATGTATGATCACATATGCTACTTCCGCTCGGTACCCTCTCACCCCCAGTGTATGTTTGATGACATGTGCTACTTCTGCTCAGTACCCCTCACCCCCAGTGTATGTATGATGACATGTGTTACTTCCACTCGGTACCCCCTACTCCCAGTGTATGTATGATGACATGTGTTACTTCCACTCGCTGCCCCCTCACCCCCAGTGTATGTATGATGACATGTGTTACTTCCACTCGGTACCCCCTCATCCCCAGTATATGTATGGTGAGTGTGTTACTTCCACTCGCTATCCCCTCACCCTCAGTGTATGTATGATGACATGTGCTACTTCCATTCGGTACCCCCTCACCCCCAGTGTATGTATCATGACATGTGCTATTTCCACTCGGTACCCCCTCACCCCCAGTGTATGTATCATGACATGTGCTACTTGCGCTCAGTACCCCTCATCCCCAGGGTATGTATGATGACATGTGTTACTTCCACTCGCTATCCCCTCACCCTCAGTGTATGTATAATGATATGTGCTACTTCCATTCGGTACCCCCTCACCCCCAGTGTATGTATCATGACATGTGCTACTTCCACTCGGAACCCCCCCACCCCCTGTGTATGTATGATGACATGTGCTACTTCCGCTCGGTATTCTCTCACCTCCAGTGTATGTATGATGACATGTGTTACTTCAACTCGGTACCCCCACACCCCCAGTGTATGTATGATGACATGTGTTACTTCAACTCGGTACCCCCTCAACCCCAGTGTATGTATGATGACATGAGTTTCTTCCACTCTGTACCCCCTCACCTCCTCACCCCCAGTGTATGTATGATGACATGTGCTACTTCCATTTGGTACCCCCTCATCCCCACTGTATGTATGATGACATGTGTTACTTCCACTCGTTACCCCCTCACCCCCTCACCCCCAGTGTATGTATGATGACATGTGCTACATCCACTCGGTACCCCCTCACCCCCAGTGTATGTATGATGACATGTGTTACTTCCGCTCGGTACCCCTCACCCCCAGTGTATGTATGTTGACATGTGCTACTTCCGCTTGGTACCCCTCACCCCCAGTTTACATATGATGACATGTGTTACGTCCTCTCAGTACCCCCTCACCCTCAGTGTATGTATGATGACATGTGTTACTTTCACTCGCTACCCCCTCACACTCAGTGTATGTATGAAGACGAGCTGCTTCCGCTTGGTACCCTCTCACCCCCAGTGTATGTATGATGACAGGTGTTACTTCCACTCGGTACCCCCCACAACCAGTGTATGTATGATGACATGTGCTACTTCCACTCGGTACCCCCTCACCCCAATATATGTATGATGACATGTGTTACTTCCACTCGGTACCCCCTCACCCCAGTGTATATATATGATGACATGTATTACTTCCACTCGCTACCCTCTCACTCCCAGAGTATGTATGATGACATGTGTTACTTCCACTCGGTAACCCTCACCACCAGTATTTGTATGATGACATGTGTTACTTCCACTCGCTACCCCCTCACCTCAGTGTATGTATGATGACATGTGCTACTTTCACTCGCTACCCCCTCAACCCAGTGTATGTATGATGAAATGTGTTATTTTCACTCGGTACCCCCGCACCCCCAGTGTACATATGAAGACATGTGTCACTTCCATTCAGTACCCCCTCACCCACAGTGTACGTATGATGACGTGTGTTACTTTCACTCGCTTCCCCCTCACACTCAGTGTATGTATGATGACGAGCTGCTTCCGCTTGGTACCCTCTCACCCCCAGTGTATGTATGATGATATGTGTTACTTCCACTCAGTACCCTTTCACCCCCAGTGTATGTATGATGACATGTGTTACTTCCACTCGGTACCCCCTCACCCCAGTGTATATATATGATGACATGTATTACTTCCACTCGCTACCCTCTCACTCCCAGAGTATGTATGATGATATGTGTTACTTCCACTCAGTACCCTTTCACCCCCAGTGTATGTATGATGACATGTGTTACTTCCACTCGGTACCCCCTCACCCCAGTGTATATATATGATGACATGTATTACTTCCACTCGCTACCCTCTCACTCCCAGAGTATGTATGATGACATGTGTTACTTCCACTCGCTACCCCCTCACCTCCAGTGTATGTATGATGACATATGCTACTTCCGCTCGGTACCCTCTCACCCCCAGTGTATGTATGATGACAAGTGCTACTTCTGCTCAGTACCCCTCACCCCCAGTGTATGTATGATGACATGTGTTACTTCCACTCGGTACCCCCTACCCCCAGTGTATGTATGATGACATGTGTTATTTCCACTCGCTGCCCCCTCACCCCCAGTGTATGTATGATGACATGTGTTACTTCCACTCGGTACCCCCTCATCCCCAGTATATGTATGGTGACGTGTGTTACTTCCACTCGCTACCCCCTCACCCCCAGTGTATGTATCATGACATGTGCTACTTCCACTCGGTACCCCCTCACTCCCAGTATATGTATGATGACTTGTGTTACTTCCACACCCTATCCCCTCACCCCCAGTGTATGTATGATGACATGTGCTACTTCCATTCGGTACCCCCTCACCCCCAGTGTATGTATCATGACATGTGCTACTTCCACTCGGAACCCCCCCACCCCCTGTGTATGTATGATGACATGTGCTACTTCCGCTCGGTATTCTCTCACCTCCAGTGTATGTATGATGACATGTGTTACTTCAACTCGGTACCCCCACACCCCAGTGTATGTATGATGACATGTGTTACTTCAACTCGGTACCCCCTCAACCCCAGTGTATGTATGATGACATGTGTTTCTTCCACTCTGTACCCCCTCACCCCCAGTGTATGTATGATGAAATGTGCTACTTCCATTTGGTACCCCCTCATCCCCACTGTATGTATGATGACATGTGTTACTTCCACTCGTTACCCCCTCACCCACTCAACCCCAGTGTATGTATGATGACATGTGCTACATCCACTCGGTACCCCCTCACCCCCAGTGAATGTATGATGACATGTGTTACTTCCGCTCGGTACCCCTCACCCCCAGTGTATGTATGTTGACATGTGCTACTTCCGCTTGGTACCACTCACCCCCAGTTTACATATGATGACATGTGTTACGTCCTCTCAGTACCCCCTCACCCTCAATGTATGTATGATGACATGTGTTACTTTCACTCGCTACCCCATCACACTCAGTGTATGTATGAAGACGAGCTGCTTCCGCTTGGTACCCTCTCACCCCCAGTGTATGTATGATGACATGTGTTACTTCCACTCGGTACCCCCCCACACCCAGTGTATGTATGATGACATGTGCTACTTCCACTCGGTACCCCCTCACCCCAATATATGTATGATGACATGTGTTACTTCCACTCAGTACCCTTTCACCCCCAGTGTATGTATGATGACATGTGTTACTTCCACTCGGTACCCCCTCACCCCAGTGTATATATATGATGACATGTATTACTTCCACTCGCTACCCTCTCACTCCCAGAGTATGTATGATGACATGTGTTACTTCCACTCGGTAACCCTCACCCCCAGTGTTTGTATGATGACATGTGTTACTTCCACTCGCTACCCCCTCAACTCAGTGTATGTATGATGACATGTGCTACTTTCACTCGCTACCCCTTCAACCCAGTGTATGTATGATGAAATGTGTTATTTTCACTCGGTACCCCCGCACCCCCAGTGTACATATGAAGACATGTGTCACTTCCATTCAGTACCCCCTCACCCACAGTGTATGTATGATGACGTGTGTTACTTTCACTCGCTACTCCCTCACACTCAGTGTATGTATGATGACGAGCTGCTTCCGCTTGGTACCCTCTCACCCCCAGTGTATGTATGATGACATGTGTTACTTCCACTCAGTACCCTTTCACCCCCAGTGTATGTATGATGACATGTGTTACTTCCACTCGGTACCCCCTCACCCCAGTGTATATATATGATGACATGTATTACTTCCACTCGCTACCCTCTCACTCCCAGAGTATGTATGATGACATGTGTTACTTCCATTCGCTACCCCCTCACCTCCAGTGTATGTATCATGACATATGCTACTTCCGCTCGGTACCCTCTCACCCCCAGTGTATGTATGATGACAAGTGCTACTTCTGCTCAGTACCCCTCACCCCCAGTGTATGTATGATGACATGTGTTATTTCCACTCGGTACCCCCTACCCCCAGTGTATGTATGATGACATGTGTTACTTCCACTCGCTGCCCCCTCACCCCCAGTGTATGTATGATGACATGTGTTACTTCCACTCGGTACCCCCTCATCCCCAGTATATGTATGATGACAAGTGCTACTTCTGCTCAGTACCCCTCACCCCCAGTGTATGTATGATGACATGTGTTACTTCCACTCGGTACCCCCTACCCCCAGTGTATGTATGATGACATGTGTTACTTCCACTCGCTGCCCCCTCACCCCCAGTGTATGTATGGTGACGTGTGTTACTTCCACTCGCTATCCCCTCACCCTCAGTGTATGTATGATGACATGTGCTACTTCCATTCGGTACCCCCTCACCCCCAGTGTATGTATCATGACATGTGCTATTTCCACTCGGTACCCCCTCACCCCCAGTGTATGTATCATGACATGTGCTACTTGCGCTCAGTACCCCTCATCCCCAGGGTATGTATGATGACATGTGTTACTTCCACTCGCTATCCCCTTACCCTCAGTGTATGTATAATGATATGTGCTACTTCCATTCGGTACCCCCTCACCCCCAGTGTATGTATCATGACATGTGCTACTTCCACTCGGAACCCCCCCCATCCCCTGTGTATGTATGATGACATGTGCTACTTCCGCTCGGTATTCTCTCACCTCCAGTGTATGTATGATGACATGTGTTACTTCAACTCGGTACCCCCACACCCCCAGTGTATGTATGATGACATGTGTTACTTCAACTCGGTACCCCCTCAACCCCAGTGTATGTATGATGACATGTGATTCTTCCACTCTGTACCCCCTCACCCCCTCACCCCCAGTGTATGTATGATGACATGTGCTACTTCCATTTGGTACCCCCTCATCCCCACTGTATGTATGATGACATGTGTTACTTCCACTCTTTACCCCCTCACCCCCTCACCCCCAGTGTATGTATGATGACATGTGCTACATCCACTCGGTACCCCCTCACCCCCAGTGTATGTATGATGACATGTGTTACTTCCGCTCGGTACCCCTCACCCCCAGTGTATGTATGTTGACATGTGCTACTTCCGCTTGGTACCCCTCACCCCCAGTTTACATATGATGACATGTGTTACGTCCTCTCAGTACCCCCTCACCCTCAGTGTATGTATGATGACATGTGTTACTTTCACTCGCTACCCCCTCACACTCAGTGTATGTATGAAGACGAGCTGCTTCCGCTTGGTACCCTCTCACCCCCAGTGTATGTATGATGACATGTTTTACTTCCACTCGGTACCCCCACACCCCAATATATGTATGATGGCATGTGTTACTTCCACTCAGTACCCTTTCACCCCCAGTATATGTATGATGACATGTGTTACTTCCACTCGGAACCCCCTCACCCCAGTGTATATATATGATGACATGAATTACTTCCACTCGCTACCCTCTCACTCCCAGAGTATGTATGATGACATGTGTTACTTCCACTCGGTAACCCTCACCCCCAGTGTTTGTATGATGACATGTGTTACTTCCACTGGCTACCCCCTCACCTCAGTGTATGTATGATGACATGTGCTACTTTCACTCGCTACCCCCTCAAACCAGTGTATGTATGATGAAATGTGTTATTTTCACTCGGTACCCCCGCACCCCCAGTGTACATATGAAGACATGTGTCACTTCCATTCAGTACCCCCTCACCCACAGTGTATGTATGATGACGTGTGTTACTTTCACTCGCTACCCCCTCACTCCCAGTGTATGTATGATGATGTGCTACTTCCGTTCGATACCCTCTCACACCCAGTGTATGTATGATGACATGTGTTACTTCCACTCGGTACCCCCCACACCCAGTGTATGTATGATTACATGTGCTACTTCCACTTGCTACTCCCTCACCCCCAATGTATGTATGATGACATGTTCTACTTCCACTCGGTACCCCCTCACCCCCAGTGTACATATTATGACATGTGTTACGTCCTCTCAGTACCCCATCACCCTCAGTGTATGTATGATGACATGTGTTAATTTCACTCGCTACCCCCTCACTCCCAGTGTATGTATGATGACGAGCTGCTTCCGTTTGGTAACCTCTAACCCCCAGTGTTTGTATGATGACATGTGTTACTTCCACTCGGTACCCCCCCACACCCAGTGTATGTATTATGACATGTGCTACTTCCACTCGGTACCCCCTCACCCCCAGTGTTTGTATCATGACATGTGTTACTTCCACTCGGTACCCCCTCACTCCCAGTGTATGTATGATGACATGTGCTACTTCCACTCGGTACCCCCTCACCCCCAGTGTATGTATGATGACATGCATTACTTCCACTCGGTACCCCCTCACTCCAGTGTATGTATGATGACATGTGCTACTTCCACTCGGTACCCCCTCACCCCAATATATGTATGATGACATGTGTTACTTCCACTCAGTACCCTCTCACCCCCAGTGTATGTATGATGACATGTGTTACTTCCACTCGGTACCCCCTGACCCCAGTGTATATATATGATGACATGTATTACTTCCACTCGCTACCCTCTCACTCCCAGTGTATGTATGATGACATGTGTTACTTCCACTCGGTAACCCTCACCCCCAGTGTTTGTATGATGACATGTGTTACTTCCACTCGCTACACCCTCACCTTAGTGTATGTATGATGACATGTGTTACTTCCACTCGGTACCCCCTCACCCCCAGTGTATGTATCATGACATGTGTTACTTCCACTCGGTACCCCCTCACTCCCAGTGTATGTATGATGACATGTGCTACTTCCACTCGGTACCCCCTCACCCCCAGTGTATGTATGATGACATGCATTACTTCCACTCGGTACCCCCTCACTCCAGTGTATGTATGATGACATGTGTTACTTCCACTCAGTACCCTCTCACCCCCGGTGTACGTATGATGACATGTGTTACTTCCACTCTGTACCCCCTCACCCCAGTGTATATATGATGACATGTATTACTTCCACTCGCTACCCTCTCACCCCCAGTGTATGTATGATGACATGTGCTACTTCTGCTCAGTACCCCTCACCCCCAGTATATGTATGATGACATGTGTTACTTCCACTCGGTACCCCCTACCCTCAGTGTATGTATGATGACATGTGTTACTTCCACTCGGTACCCCCTCACTCCCAGTGTATGTATGATGACATGTGCTACTTCCACTCGGTACCCCCTCACCCCCAGTGTATGTATGATGACATGCATTACTTCCACTCGGTACCCCCTCACTCCAGTGTATGTATGATTACATGTCCTACTTCAACTTGCTACCACCTCACCCCCAGTGTATGTATGATGACAAGTGCTACATCCACTCGGTACCCTCTCACCCCCAGTGTACATATGATGACATATGTTACGTTCTCTCAGTACCCCTCACCCTCAGTGTATGTATGATGACATGTGTTACTTTCACTCGCTACACCCTCACACTCAGTGTATGTATGATGACGAGCTGCTTCCGCTTGGTACCCTCTCACCCCCAGTGTATGTATGATGACATGTGTTACTTCCACTCAGTACCCTTTCACCCCCAGTGTATGTATGATGACATGTGTTACTTCCACTCGGTACCCCCTCACCCCAGTGTATATATATGATGACATGTACTACTTCCACTCGCTACCCTCTCACTCCCAGAGTATGTATGATGACATGTGTTACTTCCACTCGCTACCCCCTCACCTCCAGTGTATGTATGATGACATATGCTACTTCCACTCGCTACCCTCTCACTCCCAGAGTATGTATTGTGACATGTGTTACTTCCACTCGGTACCCCCTCACCCCAGTGTATATATATGATGACATGTATTACTTCCACTCGCTACCCTCTCACTCCCAGAGTATGTATTATGACATGTGCTACTTTCACTCGCTACCCCCTCAACCCAGTGTGTATGTATGGATGAAATGTGGGCATTTCACTCGGTAACCCCCGCAACCCCCAGTGTACATATGAAGACATGTGTCACACTTCCATTCAGTACCCCCACCCACAGTGTATGTATTGATGATCGTGTTACACTCATACCCTCACACTCAGTGTATGTATGATGACGAGCTGCTCCTTTGCACCCTCCTCCTCACACCCCAGTGTATGTATGGGATGACATGTGTTACTCCACTAGCAACCTTCACCCCAGTGTATGTGTGTGTGTGTATGGATGACACATATGTTACTCCACTCGGTAACCCCTCACCCCAGTGTATATATATGATGACATGTGAACTACTCCACTCACACCCCCTCCCCACCCCAGAGTATGTGTATGATGACATGTGTTACTTCCACTCGGTACCCCCTCACCCCAGTGTATATATATGACATGTATTACTTCCACTCGCTACCCTCTCACTCCCAGAGTATGTATGATGACATGTGTTACTTCCACTCGGTACCCCCTCACCCCCAGTGTATGTATGATGACATGTGTTACTTCCACTCGCTACCCCCTCACCCCAGTGTATGTATGATGACATGTGTTACTTCCACTCGGTACCCCCTCACCCCCAGTGTATGTATCATGACATGTGTTACTTCCACTCGGTACTCATCCCCAGTATATGTATGGTGACGTGTGTTACTTCCACTCGCTATCCCCTCACCCTCAGTGTATGTATGATGACATGTGCTACTTCCATTCGGTACCCCCTCACCCCCAGTGTATGTATGATGACATGTGCTACTTCCGCTCGGTATTCTCTCACCTCCAGTGTATGTATGAAGACATGTGTTACTTCAACTCAGTACCCTCCCACACCCAGTGTATGAATGATGACATGTGCTACTTCCACTCGGTACCACCTCACCCCAGTGTATGTATGATTACATGTGCTACTTCCACTTGCTACCCCCTCACCCCCAGTGTATATATGATCACATGTGCTACTTCCGCTTGGTACCCCTCACCCCCAGTTTATGTATGATGACATGTGTTACTTCCACTCTGTACCCCCTCACCCCAGTGTATTTATGATTACATGTGCGACTTCCACTTGCTACCCCCTCACCCCCAGTGTATGTATGATGACATGTGTTACTTCCACTCGGTACCCCCTCACCCCCAGTGTACATATGATGACAAGTGTTACGTCCTCTCAGTACACCCTCACCCTCAGTGTATGTATGATGACATGTGTTACTTTCACTTGCTACCCCCTCACTCCCAGTGTATGTATGATGAGATGTGTTACTTCCACTCGGTACCCCCTCACCCCCAGTGTATGTATGTGTTACTTTCACTCGCTAACCCCTCAACCCCAGTATATGTTTGATGAAATGTGTTACTTCAACTCGGTACCCTCTCACCCCCAGTGTATGTATGATGACATGCGCTACTTCCGTTCGGTATCCTCTCACCCACAGTGTATGTATGATGACATATGTTACTTCAACTCGGTACCCACTCACCCCCAGTGTATGTTTGATGAAATGTGTTACTTCAACTCGGTACCCTCTCACCCCCAGTGTATGTATGATGACATGTGTTACATAACCTCGGTACCCCCTCACCCCCAATGTATGTATAATGACATGTGTTACTTAAACTCGGTACCCCCTCACCCCAGTGTATGTATGATGACGTGTTACTTCCACTCGGTACCCCCTCACCATCAGTGTAGGTATGATGACATGTGTTAATTCCACTCGGTATCCCCTCACCCCAGTGTATGTATGATTACATGTCCTACTTCAACTTGCTACCACCTCACCCCCAGTGTATGTATGATGACAAGTGCTACATCCACTCGGTACCCTCTCACCCCCAGTGTACATATGATGACATATGTTACGTTCTCTCAGTACCCCCTCACCCTCAGTGTATGTATGATGACATGTGTTACTTTCACTCGCTACACCCTCACACTCAGTGTATGTATGATGACGAGCTGCTTCCGCTTGGTACCCTCTCACCCCCAGTGTATGTATGATGACATGTGTTACTTCCACTCAGTACCCTTTCACCCCCAGTGTATGTATGATGACATGTGTTACTTCCACTCGGTACCCCCTCACCCCAGTGTATATATATGATGACATGTATTACTTCCACTCGCTACCCTCTCACTCCCAGAGTATGTATGATGACATGTGTTACTTCCACTCGCTACCCCCTCACCTCCAGTGTATGTATGATGACATATGCTACTTCCACTCGCTACCCTCTCACTCCCAGAGTATGTATTGTGACATGTGTTACTTCCACTCGGTACCCCCTCACCCCAGTGTATATATATGATGACATGTATTACTTCCACTCGCTACCCTCTCACTCCCAGAGTATGTATTATGACATGTGCTACTTTCACTCGCTACCCCCTCAACCCAGTGTATGTATGATGAAATGTGTTATTTTCACTCGGTACCCCCGCACCCCCAGTGTACATATGAAGACATGTGTCACTTCCATTCAGTACCCCCTCACCCACAGTGTATGTATGATGACGTGTGTTACTTTCACTCGCTACCCCCTCACACTCAGTGTATGTATGATGACGAGCTGCTTCCGCTTGGTACCCTCTCACCCCCAGTGTATGTATGATGACATGTGTTACTTCCACTCAGTACCCTTTCACCCCGAGTGTATGTATGATGACATATGTTACTTCCACTCGGTACCCCCTCACCCCAGTGTATATATATGATGACATGTATTACTTCCACTCGCTACCCTCTCACTCCCAGAGTATGTATGATGACATGTGTTACTTCCACTCGCTACCCCCTCACCTCCAGTGTATGTATGATCACA
The DNA here is from genome assembly GCA_020002185.1 of Paraescarpia echinospica. Classification (NCBI taxonomy): domain Eukaryota; kingdom Metazoa; phylum Annelida; class Polychaeta; order Sabellida; family Siboglinidae; genus Paraescarpia; species Paraescarpia echinospica. The sequence goes on along the minus strand of JAHLWY010000793.1, from coordinate 17,230 downwards.
TATGCTACTTCCGCTCGGTACCCTCTCACCCCCAGTGTATGTTTGATGACATGTGCTACTTCTGCTCAGTACCCCTCACCCCCAGTGTATGTATGATGAGATGTGTTACTTCCACTCGGTACCCCCTACCCCCAGTGTATGTATGTTGACATGTGTTACTTCCACTCGCTGCCCCCTCACCCCCAGTGTATGTATGATGACATGTGTTACTTCCACTCGGTACCCCCTCATCCCCAGTATATGTATGGTGACGTGTGTTACTTCCACTCGCTATCCCCTCACCCTCAGTGTATGTATGATGACATGTGCTACTTCCATTCGGTACCCCCTCACCCCCAGTGTATGTATCATGACATGTGCTATTTCCACTCGGTACCCCCTCACCCCCTGTGTATGTATGATGACATGTGCTACTTCCGCTCGGTATTCTCTCACCTCCAGTGTATGTATGAAGACATGTGTTACTTCAACTCAGTACCCCCACACCCCCAGTGTATGTATGATGACATGTGTTACTTCAACTCGGTACCCCCTCAACCCTAGTGTATGCATGATGACATGTGTTTCTTCCACTCTGTACCCTCTCACCCCCTCACCCCCAGTGTATGTATGATGACATGTGCTACTTCCATTTGGTACCCCCTCATCCCCACTGTATGTATGATGACATGTGTTACTTCCACTCTTTACCCCCTCACCCCCTCACCCCCAGTGTATGTATGATGACATGTGCTACATCCACTCGGTACCGCCTCACCCCCAGTGTATGTATGATGACATGTGTTACTTCCGCTCGGTACCCCTCACCCCCAGTGTATGTATGTTGACATGTGCTACTTCCGCTTGGTACCCCTCACCCCCAGTTTACATATGATGACATGTGTTACGTCCTCTCAGTATCCCCTCACCCTCAGTGTATGTATGATGACATGTGTTACTTTCACTCGCTACCCCCTCACACTCAGTGTATGTATGAAGACGAGCTGCTTCCGCTTGGTACCCTCTCACCCCCAGTGTATGTATGATGACTTGTGTTACTTCCACTCGGTACCCCCCCACACCCAGTGTATGTATGATGACATGTGCTACTTCCACTCGGTACCCCCACACCCCAATATATGTATGATGACATGTGTTACTTCCACTCAGTACCCTTTCACCCCCAGAGTATGTATGATGACATGTGTTACTTCCACTCGGTACCCCCTCACCCCAGTGTATATATATGATGACATGTATTACTTCCACTCGCTACCCTCTCACTCCCAGAGTATGTATGATGATATGTTACTTCCAATCGGTAACCCTCACCCGCAGTGTTTGTATGATGACATGTGTTACTTCCACTCGCTACCCCCTCACCTCAGTGTATGTATGATGACATGTGCTACTTTCACTCGCTACCCCCTCAACCCAGTGTATGTATGATGAAATGTGTTATTTTCACTCGGTACCCCCGCACCCCCAGTGTACATATGAAGACATGTGTCACTTCCATTCAGTACCCCCTCACCCACAGTGTATGTATGATGACGTGTGTTACTTCCACTCGCTACACCCTCACCTTAGTGTATGTATGATGACATGTTTTACTTCCACTCGGTACCCCCTCACCACCAGTGTATGTATGATGACATGTGTTACTTCCACTCGGTACCCCCTCACCCCAGTGTATGTATGATGACATGTGTTACTTCCACTCGGTACCCCCTCACCCCCAGTGTATGTATGATGACATGTGTTACTTCCACTCAGTACCCCTCACCCCCAGTGTATGTATGATGACATGTATTACTTCCACTCGCTACCCTCTCACTCCCAGTGTATGTATGATGACATGTGTTACTTCCACCCGGTAACCCCCACCCCAATATATGTATGATGACATGTGTTACTTCCACTCAGTACCCTCTCACCCCCAGTGTATGTATGATGACATGTGCTACTTTCACTCGCTACCCCCTCAACCCAGTGTATGTATGATGAAATGTGTTATTTTCACTCGGTACCCCCGCACCCCCAGTGTACATATGAAGACATGTGTCACTTCCATTCAGTACCCCCTCACCCACAGTGTATGTATGATGACGTGTGTTACTTTCACTCGCTACCCCCTCACACTCAGTGTATGTATGATGACGAGCTGCTACCGCTTGGTACCCTCTCACCCCCAGTGTATGTATGATGACATGTGTTACCTCCACTCAGTACCCTTTCACCCCCAGTGTATGTATGATGACATGTGTTACTTCCACTCGGTACCCCCTCACCCCAGTGTATATATATGATGACATGTATTACTTCCACTCGCTACCCTCTCACTCCCAGAGTATGTATGATGACATGTGCTACTTTCACTCGCTACCCCCTCACCTCCAGTGTATGTATGATCACATATGCTACTTCCGCTCGGTACCCTCTCACCCCCAGTGTATGTTTGATGACATGTGCTACTTCTGCTCAGTACCCCTCACCCCCAGTGTATGTATGATGAGATGTGTTACTTCCACTCGGTACCCCCTACCCCCAGTGTATGTATGATGACATGTGTTACTTCCACTCGCTGCCCCCTCACCCCCAGTGTATGTATGATGACATGTGTTACTTCCACTCGGTACCCCCTCATCCCCAGTATATGTATGGTGACGTGTGTTACTTCCACTCGCTATCCCCTCACCCTCAGTGTATGTATGATGACATGTGCTACTTCCATTCGGTACCCCCTCACCCCCAGTGTATGTATCATGACATGTGCTATTTCCACTCGGTACCCCCCCACCCCCTGTGTATGTATGATGACATGTGCTACTTCCGCTCGGTATTCTCTCACCTCCAGTGTATGTATGAAGACATGTGTTACTTCAACTCAGTACCCCCACACCCCCAGTGTATGTATGATGACATGTGTTACTTCAACTCGGTACCCCCTCAACCCTAGTGTATGCATGATGACATGTGTTTCTTCCACTCTGTACCCCCTCACCCCCTCACCCCCAGTGTATGTATGATGACATGTGCTACTTCCATTTGGTACCCCCTCATCCCCACTGTATGTATGATGACATGTGTTACTTCCACTCTTTACCCCCTCACCCCCTCACCCCCAGTGTATGTATGATGACATGTGCTACATCCACTCGGTACCGCCTCACCCCCAGTGTATGTATGATGACATGTGTTACTTCCGCTCGGTACCCCTCACCCCCAGCGTATGTATGTTGACATGTGCTACTTCCGCTTGGTACCCCTCACCCCCAGTTTACATATGATGACATGTGTTACGTCCTCTCAGTTCCCCCTCACCCTCAGTGTATGTATGATGACATGTGTTACTTTCACTCGCTACCCCCTCACACTCAGTGTATGTATGAAGACGAGCTGCTTCCGCTTGGTACCCTCTCACCCCCAGAGTATGTATGATGACTTGTGTTACTTCCACTCGGTACCCCCCCACACCCAGTGTATGTATGATGACATGTGCTACTTCCACTCGGTACCCCCACACCCCAATATATGTATGATGACATGTGTTACTTCCACTCAGTACCCTTTCACCCCCAGTATATGTATGATGACATGTGTTACTTCCAATCGGTACCCCCTCACCCCAGTGTATATATATGATGACATGTATTACTTCCACTCGCTACCCTCTCACTCCCAGAGTATGTATGATGATATGTTACTTCCACTCGGTAACCCTCACCCCCAGTGTTTGTATGATGACATGTGTTACTTCCACTCGCTACCCCCTCACCTCAGTGTATGTATGATGACATGTGCTAATTTCACTCGCTACCCCCTCAACCCAGTGTATGTATGATGAAATGTGTTATTTTCACTCGGTACCCCCGCACCCCCAGTGTACATATGAAGACATGTGTCACTTCCATTCAGTACCCCCTCACCCACAGTGTATGTATGATGACGTGTGTTACTTCCACTCGCTACACCCTCACCTTAGTGTATGTATGATGACATGTTTTACTTCCACTCGGTACCCCCTCACCACCAGTGTATGTATCATGACATGTGTTACTTCCACTCGGTACCCCCTTACTCCCAGTGTATTTATGATGACATGTGCTACTTCCACTCGGTACCCCCTCACCCCCAGCGTATGTATGATGACATGCATTACTTCCACTCGGTACCCCCTCACTCCAGTGTATGTATGATGACATGTGTTACTTCCACTCAGTACCCTCTCACCCCCGGTGTACGTATGATGACATGTGTTACTTCCACTCTGTACCCCCTCACCCCAGTGTATATATGATGACATGTATTACTTCCACTCGCTACCCTCTCACCCCCAGTGTATGTATGATGACATGTGCTACTTCTGCTCAGTACCCTTCACCCCCAGTATATGTATGATGACATGTGTTACTTCCACTCGGTACCCCCTACCCCCAGTTTATGTTTGATGACATGTGTTACTTCCACTCGGTACCCGCTCACTCCTAGTGTATGTATGATGACATGTGGTACTTCCACTCGGTACCCCCTCACCCCCAGTGTATGTATGATGACATGCATTACTTCCACTCGGTACCCCCTCACTCCAGTGTATGTATGATGACATGTGTTACTTCCACTCAGTACCCTCTCACCCCCGGTGTATGTATGATGACATGTGTTACTTCCACTCTGTACCCCCTCACCCCAGTGTATATATGATGACATGTATTACTTCCACTCGCTACCCTCTCACCCCCAGTGTATGTATGATGACATGTGCTACTTCTGCTCAGTACCCCTCACCCCCAGTGTATGTATGATGACATGTGTTACTTCCACTCGGTACCCCCTACCCCCAGTGTATGTATGATGACATGTGTTACTTCCACTCAGTACCCTCTCACCCCCGGTGTATGTATGATGACATGTGTTACTTCCACTCGGTACCCCCTACCCCCAGTGTAAGTATGATGACATGTGTTACTTCCACTCGGTACCCCCTCATCCCCAGTATATGTATGGTGACGTGTGTTACTTCCATTCGGTACCCCCTCACCCCCAGTGTATGTATCATGACATGTGCTACTTCCACTCGGTACTCCCTCACACCCAGTGTATGTATGATGACATGTGCTACTTCCACTCGGTACCCCCTCACCCCAATATATGTATGATGACATGTGTTACTTCCACTCAGTACCCTCTCACCCCCAGTGTATGTATGATGACATGTGCTACTTTCACTCGCTACCCCCTCAACCCAGTGTATGTATGATGAAATGTGTTATTTTCACTCGGTACCCCCGCACCCCCAGTGTACATATGAAGACATGTGTTACTTCCATTCAGTACCCCCTCACCCACAGTGTATGTATGATGACGTGTGTTACTTTCACTCGCTACCCCGTCACTCCCAGTGTATGTATGATGATGTGCTACTTCCGTTCGATACCCTCTCACACCCAGTGTATGTATGATGACATGTGTTACTTCCACTCGGTACCCCCCCACACCCAGTGTATGTATGATTACATGTGCTACTTCCACTTGCTACCCCCTCACCCCCAATGTATGTATGATGACATGTTCTACTTCCACTCGGTACCCCCTCACCCCCAGTGTACATATGATGACATGTGTTACGTCCTCTCAGTACCCCCTCACCCTCAGTGTATGTATGATGACATGTGTTAATTTCACTCGCTACCCCCTCACTCCCAGTGTATGTATGATGACGAGCTGCTTCGGTTTGGTAACCTCTCACCCCCAGTGTATGTATGATGACATGTGTTACTTCCACTCGGTACCCCCCCACACCCAGTGTATGTATGATGACATGTGCTACTTCCACTCGGTACCCCCTCACCCCAATATATGTATGATGACATGTGTTACTTCCACTCAGTACCCTCTCACCCCCAGTGTATGTATGATGACATGTGTTACTTCCACTCGGTACCCCCTCACCCCAGTGTATATATATGATGACATGTATTACTTCCACTCGCTACCCTCTCACTCCCAATGTATGTATGATGACATGTGTTTCTTCCACTCAGTAACCCTCACCCCCAGTGTTTGTATCATGACATGTGCTACTTCCACTCGGTACCCCCTCACCCCCAGTGTATGTATGATGACATGCATTACTTCCACTCGGTACCCCCTCACTCCATTGTATGTATGATGACATGTGCTACTTCCACTCGGTACCACCTCACCCCAATATATGTATGATGACATGTGTTACTTCCACTCAGTACCCTCTCACCCCCAGTGTATGTATGATGACATGTATTACTTCCACTCGGTACCCCCTCACCCCAGTGTATGTATGATGACATGTGTTAATTTCACTCGCTACCCCCTCACTCCCAGTGTATGTATGATGACGAGCTGCTTCGGTTTGGTAACCTCTCACCCCCAGTGTATGTATGATGACATGTGTTACTTCCACTCTGTACCCCCTCACCCCCCAGTGTATATATATGATGACATGTATTACTTCCACTCGCTACCCTCTCACTTCCAGTGTATGTATGATGACATGTGTTACTTCCACTCGGTAACCCTCACCCCCAGTGTTTGTATGATGACATGTGTTACTTCCACTCGCTACACCCTCACCTTAGTGTATGTATGATGACATGTGTTACTTCCACTCGGTACCCCCTCACCCCCAGTGTATGTATCATGACATGTGTTACTTCCACTCGGTACCCCCTCACTCCCAGTGTATGTATGATGACATGTGCTACTTCCACTCGGTACCCCCTCACCCCCAGCGTATGTATGATGACATGCATTACTTCCACTCGGTACCCCCTCACTCCAGTGTATGTATGATGACATGTGTTACTTCCACTCAGTACCCTCTCACCCCCGGTGTACGTATGATGACATGTGTTACTTCCACTCTGTACCCCCTCACCCCAGTGTATATATGATGACATGTATTACTTCCACTCGCTACCCTCTCACCCCCAGTGTATGTATGATGACATGTGCTACTTCTGCTCAGTACCCCTCACCCCCAGTATATGTATGATGACATGTGTTACTTCCACTCGGTACCCGCTACCCCCAGTGTATGTTTGATGACATGTGTTACTTCCACTCGGTACCCCCTCACTCCCAGTGTATGTATGATGACATGTGCTACTTCCACTCGGTATCCCCTCACCCCCAGTGTATGTATGATGACATGCATTACTTCCATTCGGTACCCCCTCACTCCAGTGTATGTATGATGACATGTGTTACTTCCACTCAGTACCCTCTCACCCCCGGTGTATGTATGATGACATGTGTTACTTCCACTCTGTACCCCCTCACCCCAGTGTATATATGATGACATGTATTACTTCCACTCGCTACCCTCTCACCCCCAGTGTATGTATGATGACATGTGCTACTTCTGCTCAGTACCCCTCACCCCCAGTGTATGTATGATGACATGTGTTACTTCCACTCGGTACCCCCTACCCCCAGTGTATGTATGATGACATGTGTTAGTTCCACTCAGTACCCTCTCACCCCCGGTGTATGTATGATGACATGTGTTACTTCCACTCTGTACCCCCTCACCCCAGTGTATATATGATGACATGTATTACTTCCACTCGCTACCCTCTCACCCCCAGTGTATGTATGATGACATGTTCTACTTCCATTCGGTACCCCCTCACCCCCAGTGTATGTATCATGACATGTGCTACTTCCACTCGGTACCCCCTCACACCCAGTGTATGTATGATGACATGTGCTACTTCCACTCGGTACCCCCTCACCCCAATATATGTATGATGACATGTGTTACTTCCACTCAGTACCCTCTCACCCCCAGTGTATGTATGATGACATGTGCTACTTTCACTCGCTACCCCCTCAACCCAGTGTATGTATGATGAAATGTGTTATTTTCACTCGGTACCCCCGCACCCCCAGTGTACATATGAACACATGTGTTACTTCCATTCAGTACCCCCTCACCCACAGTGTATGTATGATGACGTGTGTTACTTTCACTCGCTACCCCCTCACTCCCAGTGTATGTATGATGATGTGCTACTTCCGTTCGATACCCTCTCACACCCAGTGTATGTATGATGACATGTGTTACTTCCACTCGGTACCCCCCCCCCACACCCAGTGTATGTATGATTACATGTGCTACTTCCACTTGCTACCCCCTCACCCCCAATGTATGTATGATGACATGTTCTACTTCCACTCGGTACCCCCTCACCCCCAGTGTACATATGATGACATGTGTTATGTCCTCTCAGTACCCCATCACCTTCAGTGTATGTATGATGACATGTGTTAATTTCTCTCGCTACCCCCTCACTCCCAGTGTATGTATGATGACGAGCTGCTTCGGTTTGGTAACCTCTCACCCCCAGTGTATGTATGATGACATGTGTTACTTCCACTCGGTACCCCCCACACCCAGTGTATGTATGATGACATGTGCTACTTCCACTCGGTACCCCCTCACCCCAATATATGTATGATGACATGTGTTACTTCCACTCCGTACCCTCTCACCCCCAGTGTATGTATGATGACATGTGTTACTTCCACTCGGTACCCCCTCACCCCAGTGTATATATATGATGACATGTATTACTTCCACTCGCTACCCTCTCACTCCCAATGTATGTATGATGACATGTGTTTCTTCCACTCGGTAACCCTCACCCCCAGTGTTTGTATCATGACATGTGCTACTTCCACTCGGTACCCCCTCACCCCCAGTGTATGTATGATGACATGCATTACTTCCACTCGGTACCCCCTCACTCCATTGTATGTATGATGACATGTGCTACTTCCACTCGGTACCACCTCACCCCAATATATGTATGATGACATGTGTTACTTCCACTCAGTACCCTCTCAACCCCAGTGTATGTATGATGACATGTATTACTTCCACTCGGTACCCCCTCACCCCAGTGTATGTATGATGACATGTGTTAATTTCACTCGCTACCCCCTCACTCCCAGTGTATGTATGATGACGAGCTGCTTCGGTTTGGTAACCTCTCACCCCCAGTGTATGTATGATGACATGTGTTACTTCCACTCTGTACCCCCTCACCCCCCAGTGTATATATATGATGACATGTATTACTTCCACTCGCTACCCTCTCACTTCCAATGTATGTATGATGACATGTGTTACTTCCACTCGGTAACCCTCACCCCCAGTGTTTGTATGATGACATGTGTTACTTCCACTCGCTACACCCTCACCTTAGTGTATGTATGATGACATGTGTTACTTCCACTCGGTACCCCCTCACCCCCAGTGTATGTATCATGACATGTGTTACTTCCACTCGGTACCCCCTCACTCCCAGTGTATGTATGATGATATGTGCTACTTCCACTCGGTACCCCCTCACCCCCAGCGTATGTATGAATACATGCATTACTTCCACTCGGTACCCCCTCACTCCAGTGTATGTATGATGACATGTGTTACTTCCACTCAGTACCCTCTCACCCCCGGTGTACGTATGATGACATGTGTTACTTCCACTCTGTACCCCCTCACCCCAGTGTATATATGATGACATGTATTACTTCCACTCGCTACCCTCTCACCCCCAGTGTATGTATGATGACATGTTCTACTTCCATTCGGTACCCCCTCACCCCCAGTGTATGTATCATGACATGTGCTACTTCCACTCGGTACCCCCTCACACCCAGTGTATGTATGATGACATGTGCTACTTCCACTCGGTACCCCCTCACCCCAATATATGTATGATGACATGTGTTACTTCCACTCCGTACCCTCTCACCCCCAGTGTATGTATGATGACATGTGCTACTTTCACTCGCTACCCCCTCAACCCAGTGTATGTATGATGAAATGTGTTATTTTCACTCGGTACCCCCGTACTCCCAGTGTACATATGAAGACATGTGTTACTTCCATTCAGTACCCCCTCACCCACAGTGTATGTATGATGACGTGTGTTACTTTCACTCGCTACCCCCTCACTCACAGTGTATGTATGATGATGTGCTACTTCCGTTCGATACCCTCTCACACCCAGTGTATGTATGATGACATGTTTTACTTCCACTCGGTACCCCCCCACACCCAGTGTATGTATGATTACATGTGCTACTTCCACTTGCTACTCCCTCACCCCCAATGTATGTATGATGACATGTTCTACTTCCACTCGGTACCCCATCACCCCCACTGTACATATGATGACATGTGTTACGTCCTCTCAGTACTCCCTCACCCTCAGTGTATGTATGATGACATGTGTTAATTTCACTCGCTACCCCCTCACTCCCAGTGTATGTATGATGACGAGCTGCTTCCGTTTGGTAACCTCTCACCCCAGTGTATGTATGATGACATGTGTTACTTCCACTCGGTACCCCCCCCCACACCCAGTGTATGTATTATGACATGTGCTACTTCCACTCGGTACCCCCTCACCCCAATATATGTATGATGACATGTGTTACTTCCACTCAGTACCCTCTCACCCCCAGTGTATGTATGATGACATGTGTTACTTCCACTCGGTACCCCCTCACCCCAGTGTATATATATGATGACATGTATTATTTCCACTCGCTACCCTCTCACTCCCAGTGTATGTATGATGATATGTGTTACTTCCACTCGGTAACCCTCACCCCCAGTGTTTGTATGATGACATGTGTTACTTCCACTCGCTACCCCCTCACCTCAGTGTATGTATGATGACATGTGTTACTTCCACTCGGTACCCCCTCACTCCCAGTGTATGTATGATGATGTGCTACTTCCGTTCGATATCCTCTCACACCCAGTGTATGTATGATGACATGTGTTACTTCCACTCGCTACCCCCTCACCTCAGTGTATGTATGATGACATGTGTTACTTTCACTCGCTACCCCCTCACTCCCAGTGTATGTATGATGATGTGCTACTTCCGTTCGATACCCTCTCACACCCAGTGTATGTATGATGACATGTGTTACTTCCACTCGGTACCCCCCCACACCCAGTGTATGTATGATTACATGTGCTACTTCCACTTGCTACCCCCTCACCCCCAGTGTATGTATGATGACATGTTCTACTTCCACTCGGTACCCCCTCACCCCCAGTGTACATATGATGACATGTGTTACGTCCTCTCAGTACCCCATCACCTTCAGTGTATGTATGATGACATGTGTTAATTTCACTCGCAACCCCCTCACTCCCAGTGTATGTATGATGACGAGCTGCTTCGGTTTGGTAACCTCTCATCCCCAGTGTATGTATGACGACATGTGTTACTTCCACTCGGTAACCCCCACACCCAGTGTATGTATGATGACATGTGCTACTTCCACTCGGTACCCCCTCACCCCAATATATGTATGATGACATGTGTTACTTCCACTCAGTACCCTCTCACCCCCAGTGTATGTATGATGACATGTGTTACTTCCACTCGGTACCCCCTCACCCCAGTGTATATATATGATGACATGTATTACTTCCACTCACTACCCTCTCACTCCCAGTGTATGTATGATGACATGTGTTACTTCCACTCGGTAACCCTCACCCACAGTGTTTGTATGATGACATGTGTTACTTCCACTCGCTACCCCCTCACCTCAGTGTATGTATGATGACATGTGCTACTTTCACTCGCTACCCCCTCAACCCAGTGTATGTATGATGAAATGTGTTATTTTCACTCGGTATCTCCGCACCCCCAGTGTACATATGAAGACATGTGTCACTTCCATTCAGTACCCCCTCACCCACAGTGTATGTATGATGACGTGTGTTACTTTCACTCGCTACCCCCTCACTCACAGTGTTTGTATGATGATGTGCTACTTCCGTTCGATACCCTCTCACACCCAGTGTATGTATGATGACATGTGTTACTTCCACTCGGTACCCCCCCACACCCAGTGTATGTATGATTACATGTGCTACTTCCACTTGCTACTCCCTCACCCCCAATGTATGTATGATGACATGTTCTACTTCCACTCGGTACCCCATCACCCCCACTGTACATATGATGACATGTGTTACGTCCTCTCAGTACCCCCTCACCCTCAGTGTATGTATGATGACATGTGTTAATTTCACTCGCTACCCCCTCACTCCCAGTGTATGTATGATGACGAGCTGCTTCCGTTTGGTAACCTCTCACCCCCAGTGTATGTATGATGACATGTGTTACTTCCACTCGGTACCCCCCCACACCCAGTGTATGTATGATGACATGTGCTACTTCCACTCGGTACCCCCTCACCCCAATATATGTATGATGACATGTGTTACTTCCACTCAGTACCCTCTCACCCCCAGTGTATGTATGATGACATGTGTTACTTCCACTCGGTACCCCCTCACCCCAGTGTATATATATGATGACATGTATTATTTCCACTCGCTACCCTCTCACTCCCAGTGTATGTATGATGACATGTGTTACTTCCACTCGGTAACCCTCACCCCCAGTGTTTGTATGATGACATGTGTTACTTCCACTCGCTACCCCCTCACCTCAGTGTATGTATGATGACATGTGTTACTTCCACTCGGTACCCCCTCACCCCCAGTGTTTGTATCATGACATGTGTTACTTCCACTCGGTACCCCCTCACTCCCACTGTATGTATCATGACATGTGCTACTTCCACTCGGTACCCCCTCACCCCCAGTGTATGTATGATGACATGTGTTACTTCCACTCGGTACCCCCTCATCCCCAGTATATGTATGGTGACGTGTGTTACTTCCACTCGCTATCCCCTCACCCTCAGTGTATGTATGATGACATGTGCTACTTCCATTCGGTACCCCCTCACCCCCAGTGTATGTATCATGACATGTGCTACTTCCACTCGGTACCCCTTCACACCTAGTGTATGTATGATGACATGTGAAACTTCCACTCGGTACTCCCTCACCCCAATATATGTATGATGACATGTGTTACTTCCACTCAGTACCCTCTCACCCCCAGTGTATGTATGATGACATGTGCTACTTTCACTCGCTACCCCCTCAACCCAGTGTATGTATGATGAAATGTGTTATTTTCACTCGGTAACCCCGCACCCCCAGTGTACATATGAAGACATGTGTTACTTCCATTCAGTACCCCCTCACACACAGTGTATGTATGATGACGTGTGTTACTTTTACTCGCTACCCCCTCACTCCCAGTGTATGTATGATGATGTGCTACTTCCGTTCGATACCCTCTCACACCCAGTGTATGTATGATGACATGTGTTACTTCCACTCGGTACCCCCCCCACACCCAGTGTATGTATGATTACATGTGCTACTTCCACTTGCTACCCCCTCACCCCCAGTGTATGTATGATGAAATGTTCTACTTCCACTCGGTACCCCCTCACCCCCAGTGTACATATGATGACATGTGTTACGTCCTCTCAGTACCCCATCACCTTCAGTGTATGTATGATGACATGTGTTAATTTCATTCGCTACCCCCTCACTCCCAGTGTATCTATGATGACGAGCTGCTTCGATTTGGTAACCTCTCACCCCCAGTGTATGTATGATGACATGTGTTACTTCCACTCGGTACCCCCCACACCCAGTGTATGTATGATGACATGTGCTACTTCCACTCGGTACCCCCTCACCCCAATATATGTATGATGACATGTGTTACTTCCACTCAGTACCCTCTCACCCCCAGTGTTTGTATGATGACATGTGTTACTTCCACTCGGTACCCCCTCACCCCAGTGTATATATATTATGACATGTATTACTTCCACTCGCTACCCTCTCACTCCCAGTGTATGTATGATGACATGTGTTACTTCCACTCGGTAACCCTCACCCCCAGTGTTTGTATGATGACATGTGTTACTTCCACTCGCTACCCACTCACCTCAGTGTATGTATGATGACATGTGTTACTTCCACTCGGTAACCCCTCACCCCCAGTGTATGTATCATGACATGTGTTACTTCCACTCGGTACCCCCTCACTCCAGTGTATGTATGATGACATTTGTTACTTCCACTCAGTACCCTCTCACCCCCAGTGTATGTATGATGACATGTGTTACTTTCATTCGCTACCCCCTCATCCCCAGTGTATGTGTTATAACATGTGTTACTTTCTCTCGGTACCCCCCCACTCCCAGTGTATGTATGATGACATGTGCTACTTCCACTCGGTACCCCATGATCCCCAGTGTATGTATGATGACATGTGCAACTTCCACTCGGTACCCCCTCACCCCCAGTGTATGTAGGATGACATTTGCTACTTCCACTCGGTACCCCCTCACCCCCAGTGTACATATGATGACATGTGTTACTTCCACTTGGTACCCCTCCACCCCCAGTGTATATATGATGACATGTGCTACTTTCACTCGCTACCCCATCATCCCAGTGTATGTATGATGAAATGTGTTATTTTCACTCGGTACTCCCTCACCCCCAGTGTACATATGATGACATGTGTTACTTCCATTCAGTACCCCCTCACCCCCAGTGTATGTATGATGACGTGTGTTACTTTCACTCTCTACCCCCTCACTCCCAGTGTATGTATGATGATGTGCTACTTCCGTTCGATACCCTCTCTCTCACCCAGTGTATGTATGATGACATGTGTTACTTCCACTCGGTACCCCCCGACACACTGTGTATGTATGATTACATGTGCTACTTCCACTTGCTACCCCCTCAACCCCAGTGTATGTATGATGACATGTTATACTTCCACTCGGTACCCCCTCACCCCCAGTGTACATATGATGACATGTGTTACGTCCTCTCAGTACCCCCTCACCCTCAGTGTCTGTATGAAAACATGTGTTACTTTCACTCGCTACCCCCTCACTCCCAGTGTATGTATTATGACGAGCTGCTTCCGTTTGGTACCCTCTCACCCCCAGTGTATGTATGATGACATGTGTTACTTCCACTCGGTACCCCCCCACACCCAGTGTATGTATGATGACATGTGCTACTTCCACTCGGTACCCCCTCACCCCAATATATGTATGATGACATGTGTTACTTCCACTCAGTACCCTCTCACCCCCAGTGTATGTATTATGACATGTGTTACTTCCACTCGGTACCCCCTCACCCCAGTGTATATATATGATGACATGTATTACTTCCACTCGCTACCCTCTCACTCCCAGTGTATGTATGATGACATGTGTTACTTCCACTCGGTACCCCTCACCCCCAGTTTATGTATGATGACATGTGTTACTTCCACTCTGTACCCCCTCACCCCAGTGTATGTATGATTACATGTGCTATTTCCACTTGCTACCCCTCACCCCCAGTGTATGTATGATGACATGTGCTACTTCCACTCGGTACCCCCTCACCCCCAGTGTACATATGATGATATGTGTTACGTCCTCTCAGTACACCCTCACCCTCAGTGTATGTATGATGACATGTGTTACTTTCACTCGCTATCCCCTCACTCCCAGTGTATGTATGATGTGATGTGTTAATTCCACTCTGTACCTTCTCACCCCAGTGTATGTATGATTACATGTGCTACTTCCACTTGCTACCCCCTCACTCCCAGTGTATGTGTGATGACATGTGTTGCTTTCACTCGCTACCCCCTCACTCCCAGTGTATGTATGATGAGATGTGTTAATTCCACTCTGTACCTTCTCAACGCAGTGTATGTATGATTACATGTGCTACTTCCACTTGCTACCCCCTCACTCCCAGTGTATGTATGATGACATGTGCTACTTCCTCTCTGTACCCCCTCACCCCCAGTGTATGTGTTACTTTCACTCGCTACCCCCTCAACCCCAGTATATGTTTGATGAAATGTGTTACTTCAACTCGGTACCCCCTCACCCCCAGTGTATGTATGATGACATGCGCTACTTCCGTTCGGTATCCTCTCACCCACAGTGTATGTATGATGACATATGTTACTTCAACTCGGTACCCACTCACCCCCAGTGTATGTTTGATGAAATGTGTTACTTCAACTCGGTACCCTCTCACCCCCAGTGTATGTATGATGACATGTGTTACTTCACCTCGGTACCCCCTCACCCCCAGTGTATGTATAATGACATGTGTTACTTAAACTCGGTACCCCCTCACCCCAGTGTATGTATGATGACGTGTTACTTCCACTCGGTACCCCCTCACCCCCAGTGTATGTATGATGACATGTGTTATTTCCACTCGCTACCCCCTCACCCCCAGTGTATGTATGATGACATGTGTTACTTCCACTCGGTACCCCCTCACTCCCAGTATATGTATGATGACTTGTGTTACTTCCACTCGCTATTCCTTCACCCTCAGTGTATGTATGATGACATGTGCTACTTCCATTTGGTACCCCCTCACCCCCAGTGTATGTATCATGACATGTGCTACTTCCACTCGGTACCCCCTCACCTCCAGTGTATATATCATGACATGTGCTACTTGCGCTCAGTACCCCTCACCCCCAGGGTATGTATGATGACATGTGTTACTTCCACTCGCTATCCCCTCACCCTCAGTGTATGTATAATGACATGTGCTACTTCCATTCGGTACCCCCTCACCCCCAGTGTATGTATCATGACATGTGCTACTTCCACTCGGAACCCCCCCACCCCCAGTGTATGTATGATGACATGTGCTAAAATTGTTGTCCATCGTTGTAATACACCTCCTCAACGTCAGACACCCTGGATCCACCGTCACACATCGTCAGCTGAAACACCTACACCGACGACAGGATGTTATTGCAATCGGATGGTAAATAGTTTTAGTACATTACAGAAATATGGGGGATACAGAAAGACAGATAGTGCGGTGAGAGAGAGACAGGGAGATATATATATATTTCGAGAGAGAGAGGGAGGGAGAGTGGGTGGGAGAGAGAGAGGGAGACGGAGAGGGAGAGGAAGAGGGAGAGGGAGAGGTGATTGACTGACTGACTGACTGACTGACTGACTGACTGACTGACTGACATGCAGACTTGCAGACGTATTGATATAATAGACATACATATATACTTATGTACATTACCTCACATACGTACGTGCGTCAGACATACACAGAGACATAGGTTCATACAGACGTGCCGATATAAAGACACACATACAGCTAGACAGGCAAACATACAAAGACAGACAACATACATACCGACAAAAACAGACAGACAAACAGAGACAAAACATAAGTGCACGCATGTAAACACAAACACACGTTTCCACATGTTCACTGTCT
>JAHLWY010000792.1:0-21678 GCA_020002185.1 Paraescarpia echinospica | reverse complement strand
TCGTTCATTCGTTCAGGCATGCGGTGCAGAGGAAGGTGCCGTCTCTTCTCATCTGTCCCGAACTCGACCCAGAGCTCTTTCAGACCATCACGAATAAAGCGCCGTAGGCGTGTGATTGTGTCTGTGTCATTTGATACAACGACTAACATGTTGGACTGCCCAGATGGCATAAGGCACCATCCTTTCATCTGCCTCTTCCAACCATGGCGCATGTTCTGGAATCACAATAATTAACTATGTCGTCTCTGTACTGTGGAGGAGAGCTGGGACTTGTTCGCGGTTCACTACCATGCCACTCAACACAACCGGTACAGAAAGAGTGCGAGCAGCCACAACTGTCCGAACAAGTTGCAGCAACCGGCTCTTGTTTTCCGATGAAACCCAAAATTTATCTGCTTTAAGATGGGAGTAGACTCATCCAGGACTGAGAGTTCTACTGATCCGACATTGCCAGCTCGACGAATCCTCTCTCTCTCTCTCTCTCTCTCTCTCTCTCTCTCTCTCTCTCTCTCTCTCTCTCTCTCTCTCTCTCTCTCTCTCTCTCTCTGTCTCTCTCTCTCTCTTTTTTTTCTCTCTCTCTCTCTCTCTCTCTCTCTCGTCTCTCTCTCTCTCTCTCTCTCTCTCTCTCTCTCTCTCTCTCTCTCTCTCTCTCTCACTTTCACCGACTCATAATGTAGCTATCACAGATGATATGAAGGGCTTCGCATGATGAAGTTACAGCCAATCCGGCTGACAGGACCTGGTTCACAATTCCACCGAAATTGCCAAAGTATGATAAGTTGGGGTACTGCCGGACCTTTGACATACAATCAAGCAGGGTCACTCTTTTCAATCCATCGTGAGGTTGTTCACCAACCCCAACTCCAACATCATCTGTGCGATACGTCTCCAACTGAGTCATGAGTTTGCTCTTGTCGAGTGTGGCAGAGTTGAAGTCGCCATCAAACGGGGGGGGGGTGATCATGCGTGAAGGCTTCCTCGAGAATTATTCCACGTTCCTGGGCGATCTCGATGTCCCGCTGGACAACTGCAAGCACTTTGGGTGTGGTGGTGTAGGATGCAGTTCTAGGTCTGGTGTCAACGATAATGTCAAACTTTGGCAGACTACGCTTGGGATTTGTTACTGCAAGCGTCTTGGTCTTAAGAATAAACCTCTCTCGTATGTACTGGTTTACACCTTCTCTCCATTCTCGATCACTTTGAGAAGTTGAAATGGTTGGAAACTACAGGTAGCAGAAAACAACTGGGTCAGAAGAATATGTAGACTAACGCGAGAGGATAGAAGGAAGATGAAGGAATTGAGAGAGGAGATTGGAATGAAAAAACACCTAAAGAGGAAAGAATCCGGTGACAAAATGAGATGGGCGGGACATGTACATAGAATGGGTGAAGACAGACTGGCGAAAAGAGCGTAGAAAGTAGAAGAGGGTCGCAGACGAAGGAGAGGAAGGCCAAGGCTGATATGGAACGACAACACAATACGAGGCCTGTGGAGGGCTTGTGAGAACAGCCGTGAATGGATGGCCATTGCGGACGAGAGAGAAAGGTGGAAAGAACTGTTAAGAAAAGTAGAAGAAGTTACCAAGTGACGTGGACCCCACCCCACAAGGGAGCAAGGGGAAGAAGAAGAAGGTGAGCTCGCAGATCTGTATGTATATCAATATCAAGCAGGTACAGGTCTGCCGCATGTTCACATTTTGTGGCCGGAGAAAGATCCCAAGATTATCATTGTAGACGGTCTTGGGAGATAAGACACGCACAACTGCATATTTGACCAATTTAAACTTCACGAATCAAGATTGCCATTCATAGAATTAACTCTAGATGGCAGGTGGACAAGGAAGCCCTTTGGCTTATCGGGAGTCCAACCCTTTTATTTACATATATCCAGCCCTTCTGAGGTATATGTCGATTTTATTTATAAACATATTAACACTACTAGCACCCACACGATCATCAGATAATCTGTTCCATTCATTCACAGTCCTATGTGAAAATGAGAACTTTCTTACGTGTAATCTACACTGCTCCTTTACTAATGTAACTTCATGTCCTCTAGTCTTTCTATCTTTCTTAACTGAAAAAAAAACACATTTCTATCAATATTTTCATAACCATTCAATATTTTAAACACTTGTATCTGATCTCCTCTCAATCTTCTGGTCTCTAGTGTTGTTAAATCACATTCTTTTAGGCGTTTTTCATAACTAAGATCCCTCAGTTTTGGTATCATTTTAGTCGCTCTCCTCTGTACTCTTTCTAGCATATCTATGTCCTTCTTGCGGTATGGCCTCCACGCTTGTATACAATATTCTAAATGAGGCCTAACTATTGTTTTGTACAGCGGTATTATTAGTATTAGTTAGGTGGAGGAGGAGGTGGCGCCACTTTCTCGTTCTCGTCGAGCTCGCGCACCCGAGCGAGACTCGGTTAAGCGAGACTACAACAGCACTTCTACGCGTTCATATCCTCCAGTAAAAAATTTACGCGTTCATAACCTCCAATTTTACGCGTTCATAACCTCCAGTTCATAACGCGTTCATTGCTTTTGGTTATGGTAGTATTGTCGGGTGACATATGTACATGGCGGTGACGGACTTTTCTACTTGGTATGACGGTATCAAAAGGTATGGAAATTTGAACTGAGTGACATTGTGTCGTTGAAGCAACAAAGGGATGTAGTGGCCAGATTTTTATTTTTTGCTGTGGTGCGTTTGCGGTAAAGAAGCTATTTCATGAATATATATGTGATGAACAGTGTACCCTTCTGTTCTCGTATCTATGTGATCTGATTGTCATTTCGTGATAACATTGATACTTTTGTACAAACAGATATCTCGAAGTCAAAATAGACGCACTTCAAGTATGTTGAGACAGCAACTTATCGCCGCGGTTTTGATCAGATCGTTTGACATGAAAGGTGGGCAAAAACCACCTGTAGTAATGTGTGTGGCTTAATCGTGCACAGTATATGACGACGTTAACTAGAATAGGGTGCTCTAACAAATATTAAATTATTTACTCAGACGGCAACGTATCGCCGCGATTTTGATCAGATCGTTTGACACGATAATTATTCATATTGTACGTAAACGATCTGCTCAACGAAAGTGTGACTGCTAACACTAATGTATATTTGGTTGCGGACGATACCAAAATATTAACCGTAGTCTAGGATGTTTCCGAACGCCCTGATATGCAAATGTGTCTTAATGAATTCATGGTTTGGACAGACCTGTGGCAGCTTCAAGTAGCTGAACGTAAATGGTGTGTACTGACGATTGGAAATAGTATCCAGGCTACCTCTCATCTGAAAGGTATACAGCTTGCTAACATTAATGAATACCGAGATCTTGGTGTTACATTTATGATAACTGTTTATACAGCACAATCAAAGTTATTTTTCGCTGCTTTAATATTATTGATGCTTGTGTTCTCAGTAAAGCATATAAATCATTTGTGCGTCCGGTGCTGGAATACTGTTCTACTGTGTGGAACCCACACATACCAGCTAGGCAGTACTTGGGCATGACTGACCAGTTAGAGAATGTGCAAAGGTTCTTTACGCGCCGGGTCTACTACCGCTGTAAATTCGATGCCAATCATGGCTGCTTGCAAAGACTTGAATATCCTCGTCTAGAGAGTCTCGAACTCCGCCGCGTTTATACTGATATGGTATTTGTATGTGATATAATGCATGCACATGGCAATGTATCTGAAAGTAATCACATTTCTTACAATAACCCTGCTATAAATACCACCATTTCGACAAGTGGTCATGTACTTAAACTTAAGACAACACCCTTTAAATTTGATATAACATTTTCCCAATAGAGTTGTATCTATCGGGTACCGCCTACCTGAACGCATAGTTAACTTAACATCCAAAATACAATTTAGGAAAGCTCTGCGTACATTAAACTTTGATTCTGCAATGATGTTCGATAGACACTTGTGGGAATCTCCTTGATGAGAATATTTGTGTATCATTTTTATTGTATATTATCAGTTCACCGTTACGGTGTATTACATATGATGGGTGCATGTAAAACGTTGTATTCTGTATTGTATGCATGTACTAATGTTGTGTGTGTATGTAAATTAGCACGTGTTGTACCCATGGGACACATTTATTTAACACTGTTGATCCTAAATAAACAATCAATCTATCAATCAATCAATCAATGAACGGTGGGCAAAAACCACCTGTAGTAATGGGTGTGGCATGTTCGTGCACAGTATATGACGACTAGAATAGATTGTTGTAACAAATGTCAAAGTTATTCATATATAGATGTATGACCATACTAATGCATTGTTAATTGAATGATTTTAATGATTAACCTGGGATACACGATCTTAAGCAACAACAGGACAAGGGGGTTTGGCTGCGACAAATTATACGGTGAACAACACAATATATATATATATATATATATATATATATACAAGGGCTGCATATGAATACATATATATATATATACGTATATATATATATATATATATATATATAGAAAGTTGTGGAATGTGAGTACAACCACGGTTGGAAAATCGTTGCTCTTCGTACGACTGTAGCAGTTAGCGATGTATATGCATGCCTTCGCTTTCAACATCTACCCATTACCCTGTCCAGTTACTCCGGTATCATGCTCAGAGGATTGTGATATGGTCGTGTCATTGTCTAAAGCAGCCTTCGGGACGCTATACGCGGCTATTGTGAGACAGAGACTGTTTGTAAACCTGTGTCAAATTCTGTGCATCCAATAGGCCCTGACAGTAAAGATAACCGTCCAAAAGTGTGCCTTCAGAACTCGTTCATTCCTGTCTCGCCTTTTCAACTTCAAAAAACGTTCAATTGGTAGTATCATCTCTCACACGATACTGTTTCAAATATGTTTATCCTGCGTTCGCCCGTTTCATAGCTCGTTCATTACAGCCACACACATTCGTTTCATCTTCGACCAGTAACCTCTCCCAAAAGACCATGAGACGAAACCAGAAGCGTAGAACCCTGCTGACAAAAACGTTGAGTAATAGCCGTAGACCACGGGCAGCAATCGAGTCGGCGAGAGCCACGGCGTGGAGCAGTAAGACGAAGACTGCGAATGCAGTGTAATAATGCAGTTTAATGAGATGAGTGTCGTCTTCTGTGACCCAAGCCTAGAGTTCGACGCTAAACTAGACTAACAAGATGACCGAAGGCTTCTTGCATATGACATTGTGCTCCGTAGTCGATCTGCGTTTGGACTGATGCAATGTTTTACCTTGATCCCCAAAAGGTCAAGGTCAGACAGACCAGCAACTTCTAAAGGTTACTGGTCCGGTAGCAGCGTTATTGATCTGCATCTTACAAATTTGCCAACGCACAATTTGCTAGCGCAAAACAGCCTGGAATACAAAGTTCTGGACGCTTTTTGGACGATAAAATCTTTAGAACGTGCGCTCTTCGTGACAATCGCGTGACAGCAATTTAAGGGCAATGTTTTGAGTTGGGGACTATAGAGTTTAATTCTTACCACTGCCATTTCTGAAGTTCAGCTGATTTGAATACCAGTTGCTTTAACAGTTGGTAGATACCCAGCAAAAATAGTTGTCTTACGGACCAGTAAACAGTTACTGACCCTGCAAAAAAAACTTGTGGTCATTCAGGTCAGCCTATATTTTGAACACTGGTCTGATGTCAATAACGATGTCCTTCACCAGAGTGACTTCTTCCTAGGACTGGTCTAAGTTTAACTTAGTCAATCGAAACTTCCCCTGGTATGTGTATGATTTACTGGAGCCCTTGCACTAGTTCAGAACGCACGCGCACACACGCACGAGCGCTCGCGTCCAATCGCAGGAGGCTATGGCCAGCCGTGATTGGACTGGACTGGTGACATCGGATAACGGGGTTGTTGTCAAGTTATTTACAAGTTATTTACCACGTTCAGTATATGGCAATAGCGTACTACACTAGAGGCGCATGCGCTCGTGTGTGCGTATGTGTGCGCACATATATTATATATATATATATACATTTATAATATATATATTTTTATTTACATATATATATATATGTAAATAAAATACATATATTATAAATGTAAATTGATATAAATGATATAAACTGTTGCAAGGTTTCCAGTAAATATTACACACCAGGGGACGTTTCTGTGGACTAAGGTAAACTTAGCCCAATCCTAGGAAGAAGTCACCCTGAAAAAGGACATATTTATTGACATCAGACCAGTGTTCGAAATATACGCTGACCAGGTCGTCAACGACAATTTTTCCGCCTGGTCAATAACTTGTTTGAGTTACTGGTCCGTGTGAGCGCCTATTTGTGCGGCATAACTACCTATTTTTTTACAGCAACTGGTATTTACATCAGTTGCACTTCAGATGTGGCAATGGTAAGAACCAAATCCTTTAGTCCCTAGTCAAACCGTTGCTTTTAAATTGTTATCGTTAAACACTGCGCTCACGAAGGGCGCTCGTTCTACTGATTATATATTCGAAATAACGTTCAGAACGTTGTTTTCCGGGCGTTTTGCTCTTGCGCATTGGTAAATTGGTCAGATCCGGACCAGTGATTTTACTACCGAACCAGTGACTTTTGGAAGTTACTGGTCCGGCTTTTCAGAACCTTTTCATGGTCACGACAAACACTGCATCAGACCAGACGCAGATAGACTACGAAGCACAATGTGAGCTGCAAGATGCCGTCGGCTATCTTGTTGGACTTGTTCGCAGCGTCGAACTCTAGGCTTGGGCTGCAGAAGATAACGTTCACCTCATTAAACGGCGTTATCACATCCACTCGCAGCTCCATTTCCCGAATTTGTTCAGACTTCTTTTCCAGTTCTTCTGTTTTGACTGCAGGATCTCGTTGAGGTCGACCGCTTTGTGAGAACTCGTTTTCGTCGTGGCCCTCGGCGACTCGGTTGCCATCTTTGGGCTAAGGTTTTACTCAAGGTTTATGTCAGCAGGGTTCTATGCTTCTGGTTTGGTCTCATGATCTTTTATGAGATGTTACTGGTCGAACATGAAATGAATGTGTGTGGTAGTAATGAACATGCTACTAAACGGACAGCATGTGTACTGTGAACGCAGGGTAAAGCTTTTTCAAGCCGTTTTTTTGCGAGAGATGATGCGGCGGATTGACTATTTTGAATTTAAAAAGGCAATATAGGAATGAACGAGTTATGAAGACATGAACGCACGCATACATATATATGTCATGTTATGTTTAAGTGTTATTGACGCGCGAACAATGCAATAGAATGAAAAATCATTGTTCACATATCAGGGTGGCATACTTGTTAACCCTAATTCTGGTTGTATGCAAAATCATGTTCTCACTGTGGGAAACTGTGCCGAGCAAAGATTGGACTGATAAGCCATTTACGAACCCACGTCAACTGAATCCGAGAATCCATGACAAGATCATCCTCCTGCAAGGGATTGTTGATAACGGTGTCTTGTTAATATGCTGTACAACAATACAAGGTTGTAACAAAACAGTATATGAGTGAAATCACACACAAAATGTCACAACGATGGCTAGGTAGTAGAATGAAATCGTGTTGCACACAAGAAACGATAATTCTGGCCTGAAACACTGTGCATCTGTGTGACTGGACATCACAACATTAAACATCACACACTGTCATTATTAATGCAACATATTACGCACTGTACATTGTACATAGGAAAACGACCTTACAATGCTAATTATCAAGTTGGACTTTATAGGCCGTTTTTTTAAAAAGCATCACACATTTGTAACATAACAGAAA
Source organism: Paraescarpia echinospica (assembly GCA_020002185.1). Taxonomy (NCBI): domain Eukaryota; kingdom Metazoa; phylum Annelida; class Polychaeta; order Sabellida; family Siboglinidae; genus Paraescarpia; species Paraescarpia echinospica. The sequence continues at coordinate 13,897 of JAHLWY010000792.1, read as the reverse complement.
CTGTTCTTATCTGTCTATTTTTGACCATATCACATATAACAATGAAGCTAAGCAAATTTAATATGATTCAACATCGCGAATCAGTAGCTACCCTGCACTTTGCCATTTTCCACAGGTTTAAAAAAACATGAATTTAGCAGAATCCACAATTCAGTGACAAATTTCAGTTGGTCCCCGAGTCACGTGATTTTCGTCCTGGTGAGGTAAACCAGTGGTACAATAACCCACGAAGCGACATTGGCACAACCGTCTAGTTAATTAAGCATCGGATTTATGTGCCAGTCGGACATTAGAGTCTCTGGTAATTAATAGCGTCGACGGAATCAGACAACATAAGTCTGCCAGGATGATTAACTAGGTTAGCGAGATTGCAACGTGGCGGTAACTTGAGTCCATCCTGTAATTACAAAAATGAAATATTATGTTACTACAATCACATATAAATAAATGCTAATAGCTGAGTCCTATAATTGTACTGACGTTTGTGTTTAACGACGTCAGACGATCATCAAAATAGTATTTAACCGTAAAGAAATGTAATCGAAAATCATACCATACGGCGAAGCATAGGTGCCAAGATCTACTCACAGAAGTGTAACCGAATATTAATTGAAAGCATGAATCGCCCTCTACTCAATTGTCAGTATCTTGGTGGACTCACACGTGTTGTCATTTCAATTATGTTGTTTTGGGTCAACATTTCAATTATATATATATATATATATAATTGAAATGTTGACCCAAAACAACACGTGTGAGTCCACTAAGATACTGACACACACACACACACACACACACACACACACACACACACACACACACACACACACACACACACACACACACACACACACACACACACACACACACACATACACATACACACACATACACACACACACACACACACATACACACACACATATACACACACATACACACACATACACACACACACACACGCATGCCAGTGAAGATACACATGAAAATAAAATATTCGACTAGACAGTTTCGTGAAGATTGTATATATTAGTTTGTGTTAATAAAAATACTGTTGAATTTGATCCCAATACTCTGCAATTTAGGCCGATTTCTAGTGGTTGTACAAACCTTGCAGGAGAGTTGGTGAGCTGCAATCTCGCATGTAGCACAGTTAAGGTTGCTTAAGATAATATGCATACATGTTCTGTTCAATCAATTAGAGATTTCTTTTGTATAGTGGCACTATCACATGGAATGTGTATACAAAATTAGAGAAACAGTTACTGTAGAGTTTTTGAGAAATTAGGCAAAAATGTGAAAATTTTGCAATATGGGGGGCCCTGGGGGCCTTTGGAATAATTTAAGCAAATATAGAGTTATTGTGTATAGTGGCACTACCACACGAAATGCAAAATCAGAGAACAAGTTACTGAAGAATTTTTGAAAAAATAGGCATAATGTGAACATTTACCAGTTTGGGAGGTCCTGCGGGGTTAGAATGATTCATTCAACTACAGATTTATCGTGGATAGTGGCAGTACCCTAATATATGTCTATGCAAAATTAAGTTGCTGAACGATTTCTGAGATATGGCAGCTAACGGCGGACGGCGGACGCAGAGTGATGGCATAAGTCCGTCGGACCTTCGGCCCAAAGGACTAAAAAGTGACGTGGTTTCAGCGATCACGCAATAAGGCCTGCATGCGTGGCAAGAAATTTCCTTTAATTATGATCGTTTAACATGGTAAATGAACCAATATGATGTCTACGATGGACTACAAAGCAACACAACTGTTTAAAACGACAAAACACAACACAATATCAAAATGAAACTATATAATTTGGTGTGGAAATTGAGACATGAAATGTTGGTCTTATGTCATAAATCACGATAATGGTCCACGTCTAAATAAGCATGACCAGATATGCTCATTCACTCCGAGAGATCGGTGTTCCTTGTTGCAAATCTGATTTGTTTTAATAACACAGCCTACAGCCAATAGCCTGGTCTCGTCAAGATAAACATGTCAAATTCACAATTGACATTCCTATTGGAAAATATCGCGTCGACTGGAATTATCGATGTCAATAAAACCGTGCATTTGAGCATCAGAAGCGCGGACTCAAAACGCTCGACGCGACTGTCCCATTCCACTGACTGGTGTACATACTAGACCCAGGATGCTTCCCAGGGAAATGTCAATCACACAGAGTAACTCCACTTTACTGCAGACAGATGGGCGGAGAAAAGTTATGACAAACAAACATGATTCTCTTGTAATTGAGACATTGCCTGGTATCGCAGACAAGCTTCTGTCATGTTGTTAGGTTTTATATTTCCAGTGGAAACTCAATTCTAAGGTGACTGTTCCAGGGTGACCTTAATTGCGAGGTGGCTGTACTATCGAGGTGACCATCAAGCAAGATTCGGTTATATCACACATATGCACACAAGTCAGACTTTTACGAAAATGTTTACTGTAATTATTGTTCAATACACCACAACGTGTATAACGCGCACCCTGTATTTTTTTCTTAAATTTGACAGAATTTATGTCATTATTACTATAATAAAGTAGCCGATGTCCACTCTTGCAGGAAGAAACCAAGCAGGCCTCGACATTAACACTGGCCCGTTGGCCTTTGTAAAGCTGCCAGGCCAGTTCAGGCCACCAGTTTTCATATTTTACTGGCCCGAACGATTCGCGAATGCTGCCGAAACGAAGCTGCAGCCATTGCTTTCCTAGACTGCATCGACTCGGGGTGCGCACAGTTCGTCAGACTTCTTAGACCTGACTAAGTTATAGGAGACTGTAAACATAGATTTGTAATCATTCTTATCAATAATTATTCCAAACTCTAACTCTTATCATGCGAACGACGGCTTGCAACGCCATCGAATAACGTTTTCATGCCACCGGCAGTAGAGGTTTTCAAAACGAGACGCCATTTTTCAAGCCCAGCCGCGTCCCCGTGGACACCGTTTTTATGGTGATTGGAAGCTGCCTCGACACTAGGGAAGAATTAGGAATGCTTTTGTTCTCTATTTATTAAAGGAATACGGCTTAAATTCACATTTAACTGGTGACTAAAGAGACTGAAACGTAATGTTACATCATATTCAGAGAAACGAGGCTGAGCGCTGCTACACGTGGCTGCTCCCGGTCTGACTAATACCTTCATTTAAAAACGCGCTTAGTTTCTGGATAGTCTTCGTGCTGTGCAGTATCAATCGCGAATCGTTGAAGCATGTCGCTGTGCAGAACATTAATTTAAGGTGATGCATGCAGCCGCCTAGTCACCCGTGGACTGCAACAATTGAAAGACTGCATCTGTGTCGCCACCAACACGACGTGGCACTACAGCCGGAATACGACGACGATCCAGGCCAATTACCAGGGTGGTCAGCAGACGACGGTACCATCAGGTCACTTGTGTTGGTAAACAAACTGGTATAAACACTGCAAATCTGATTCAACTGACGTCGAGGTGCTCAGGTAGCGGTTCGTCCACTGCGTCTAATATTCGTAAGAAGTTCGCCTTGATCAATGCCAGATCAATTCGAAACAAAGCGTTGCTCGTGCGCGATTACATTGATGAGCGCGAGCTGGACCTTGTCGCCTTGACGGAAACCTGGCTGGGAGATGACGAAAAGGCTGCTGTGTCTGAATTGTGTGGAGACTTCACGCTAGTCCATCAGCCGCGTATTGGGGCTCGTCATTGTGGTGGTGTAGGAGTTCTGTTTCGAAAAACATTGCAACTCGTTTCGCGTTCCGAAGTTGACACACATGCCAGTGAGGCGTTTCACGTTATTTTGCGGAACATCCGTATCGGCTGCACCACGCGCGTCATAGTCATCTACCTATCGCCATCGTCCGACTTCCGATCCTTCCTGGATGATGTTGGGAAGGTGTTGCTTATCGCCTCGGCCCACCCTAGAGAGATAATCGTGTGTGGTGATGTTAACCCGCCATATGGCGACCCAACATGTACTGATGCAATGAACCTGGCTGATATGTTGGAGACGTCTGGCTTTCCACAACATGTCAGAGGCTCAACCCATGAGCGTGGCAACACACTGGATCTTGTTATCACATCGGAGACGTCAGACATTATCGCTACTGAAGTTAAGCCGGTGGCTATGATCATCAACCACTATGCAATTGAATGTAAACAGCACCCGCCCCAAACCAACACACCTGAAACGCCATGTCGAATATCGAAAGTACGCAGCGATCGATAACAGTCGGTTTGCAGCTGATCTGGCGGCTTCTGATTTCCGTGCTCCTGATTTGGACCCGGTAGCCATTCTCGCTCGGTATGGCTCCTGTCTACGCACTGTCGTAGACGGCCATGCCCCATTCGTCACACGGACTATGAGGCCGATGACTCCATGGCATACCGGCGAGCTTGCAGAAGCGAAACGTGCATTACGCCGTGCTGAACGCCACTTGCGGCGATCTGGTCTGACAGTCCATCGTCACATATACACGAATCTGCGCAACACTTATCGGAAGGCACTGAGGATGGCACGGTCGCAGTATTACCAGTCCGAGATCATGACAGTTGGCGGCAACATGGCAACATGCGACGGATATATAAGATTGCTAACACCCTGCTTGACCGAGACGGTAACAAGTCGCTACCTGAAGGGTCTCATGCAACCGATTCTGAACTTGCGTCTAGCTTTCAGCTTCACCGAGAAGATTGATGCACTCTTGTGCAATCTGCCTCGGCAGCCAGCCAGCTGCCGACGTAGCAATAGATGTCATGTCTCCACTGATGTACTTTGAGGCTGCATCGCCGACAGATGTCAAAAAGATAGTGTTGACATCCGCTGCCAAGTCATACGAACTTGATCGACTCCCACCGTCGCTCTTCAAAAGGCGTGTTGATGCTCTCTCTCTCCGATGGTACACGTATAATCAATGCGTCTATTTCCTCTTCCGTGGTTCCACAGGGGATGAAACATGCTGTTGTGATACCAGTATTGTAGAAGCATAACTACGACATCAATGTACTCTCTAACTATCGCCCTATCTCGAACATATCGTTTGTAGCGAAGACAGCAGAGCGTTTCATAGCACGACAACTACAACACTTCCTCGAGAGAAAAGGCGTATCTCCAGTCTACCATATCGCCCACATCATAGCGCCGAGACAGCGCTTCTGTGCATCCACCTCGGTGAGTTGTATATATTTTCGCGAGATTAACCCCAAATTAAGTCCTGTCAACTATAAAAAAATGTCTAAGTCCTACGAACTATAACAATTTCTAAGCTCTGCCAACTATGAAAAATGTATAAGCTCTGCCAACTATGAACATGTCTAAGCCCTAGGAACTATAAACATTTCTCTGTTCTGCCAACTATGAAAAAATATCTAACTCTTACGAACTATAAAAAATGTCTAAGCCCTGCCAACTATAACAATTTCTAAGTCCTACGAACTATACAAATTTCTATGTCTTACGAACTATAAACATTTCTAAGTCCTACGAACTATAAAAATGTCTATGTCCTGCCAACTAAGAAAAAATGTATAACTCCTACGAACTATAAAAATGTCTAAGCCCTGCCAACTATAAAAATGTCTGAGTCGTACCAACTATAAACATTTCTAAGTCCTACCAACTATAATAATGTCTAAGTCCTACGAACTATGAACTAAGTCCTACGAAGTATACAAATTTCTAAGTCCTACCAACTATAAAAATTACTAAGTCGTACCAACTATAAACATTTCTAAGTCCTACCAACTATAAAAATTTCTAAGTCCTACCAACTATAAAAATGTCTAAGTCCTACCAATTATAAAAATAGTTAAGTACTACGAACTATAAAAATGTATAATCCTGCCAACTATGAACAATTTCTAAGTCCTACGAACTGTAACAATTCCTAAGCCCTACGAACTATAAAAAGGTATAAGCCCTATTGTAAGTTTTAAAATATGTTTGTACGTTTGTTTGCAAGTTTGTCAGTGCAAGTTTGTAAGTTTACAAGTGTGTTTGTAGGTTTGTTTGCAAGTTTGTCAGTAAAAGTTTGCAACTTTGTAAGTTTAAAAGTATGTTTGTAGGTTTGTTTGCAAGTTTGTGACTTTGTAAGTTTATAATTTAAGTTTAGTGATTTGAGTAAGTTGAGTGAGTGATTTGAGTGAGTTGAGTGAGTTGAGTGAGTTGTATGAATGATTTGAGGGAGTTGAGGGAGTTGAGTGAATGTTTTTTTGAGTGCAACTAGCTGTTCTAAGTCATGTTTGTAGGTTTGATTGCAAGGTTGTCAGTGAAAGTTTGCAATTTTGTAAATCTAAAAGTATGTTTGTAGGTTAGTTTGCAAATTTGTTAGTGAAAGTTTGCGACTATGTAATTTTAAAAGTATGTTTGTAAGTTTGTTTGTAAGTTTGACAGAGTAAGTTTGCAACTTTGTAAGTTTAAAACTATGTCTGTACGTTTGTTTGCACGTTTGCCAGTGAAAGATTGCAACTTTGTAAGTTAAAAAACAATATGTTAGTACGTTTGTTTGCAAGTTTTCCAGTGAAAATTTGCAACTTTGTAAGTTTACAAGTGTGTTTGTAAGTTTGTTTGCAAGTTTGTCAGTGAAAGTTTGCGACTTTGTAAGTTTAAAAGTATGTTTGTAGGTTTGTTTGCAAGTTTGTTGTTGAATTGACCTTTATATATAGGTGAATTGCTTGAATTGACCTGTGTATCTAGGTGAATTGTCTGAAATGACCTGTGTATCTAGGTGAATTGCCTGATTTGACCTGTGTATATTGGTGAATTGCCTGAATTGACCTGTGTATCTAGGTGAATGTTGGTCTAAGTTTGGTTCGTGACACTCGCTGTTCTAAGTTTGGTTCATGAAAGTCTTTGGTTTAAACTTGTTTCGAGTAACTCGTTGATTTAAGTTTGATTCAAGGAAGTTGTTGGTCTAAATTTGATTAAATTTGATCCATGGTACTGTTCCTGTGTGTTGCATATAGTATACGAACCTATTTTACGCAAATCGATGACCCTAATATTGAAAATACGGGTAGTCTCTCTTTAGCCGTTAAGTGTAAGACTATTAGTAAGGTTGCCAAAGTATGTTATGCATCATACTACAAAAAATGACACAAGATAAGGTTTGTACATTTATTCGTGAACAACACAAACGTATTTACAGGTCACCTTCAATAACTGGAAGAATCAGAGACTGAACTTTGTTTCGCCACTGTCCTGATACAAAGTCTTGCAATTAACTCTTCGTAGTACACAATTGCTCGTACGTGATGTCGGATAGTTTAAAACCTGCCTCTAGTTTAACAGTCAACCAATCTTTAATCACTGCAGTTGGATTAATGTCATCAAAGGTCTCCTAAAACCACAAGACAGATTTGTATACAGATCATCCTCCATTACTGCCAGCACCATTTGCATCATTTTGTTTCGCGACTGTTCCGAAAAGGAGTCTTGCAAACAATTCTTTATAATACACAACTGTTCGGATGTCACGTCGGATAGTTTAAGATATGCGTCTAACAAAACAGTCAACCAGTCTTTCATCACTGCAGTTGAATTAATGGCCTCCACAGCTTCTTCAAAGTGCAGGTAAATTATAATGTCATAAGGTAACATGCAATCGTGGTGAAATTTACTAGGATCATCTGTCTCGCAAATGAGACATTGTCGTGTTGAGAGTTCAAAGACGTTACATGCTATGTGACGTGCAAACTTCTTCTTCTTCATTTCGATCACAGGAAAGTCAACGGTAAAGTTCGGGCCAGTGGTGGCAGGAGCGGATGTTGTGACATTGGTCGCGTGAGTAGAAGTTGTGACATTGGTCGCGTGAGTAGAAGTTGCCACAGCGGCCGTTTCGAAAGTTGGTGTCGACTCACAGACCATTGGTCGCCGCTTTGGTGGTAGCGGGCCTTGAATGTAGTTCTGCAAGTATATTTCAATAATATTTAGAATATTAAAGATTGCATGAGCATAGTACACAGTTGGTAGAGTACGGTGATATAAGGACAGGTAGGAAACGATGATAAGAAGTTACGTGACTGGAAGTAAGGTGACAAGTTGAATGGATATAAATTGTTGACAAAAACACGTAGGGGGCCATAATCTTGGAAGCAAAGACGTGACAGAATATTGTGTACCCGGATATTAACAAGTACTAGATTGGCCCTGTCGTGTAGGCGTTTATCATCACGTTTACGGCAGTTGAACCGGAAGTGACCTAGGGGGGTTGGGGGGAACCGGAGGATAAGGAAAGTGAGGAGAATTAAATTTTGAAGTTCAATCTGTGTCCATCTATGAATACAATATCAAGTTAGAGGACGTAAATCTGGCGACGAGTTGAAGAACATATCGCATATCATAGTGCGAAATCACGATGGAAGACAAAAACGTTATTCCGACATTCAACCCATTTCGCGAACTGGCAACGATCGGGCCGCGTTGGCAGCGTTGGCTAAACAGCTTTGAATTATTCGCGGACAGTAAAGGGTTGATTTGCAACGATCTACTGGATGATGCAAGCGCGGATGAACGTCGGCGCGATCGGCAAACGCAGCAGCGCAGACGTGCCCTGTTACTACACCAGGCGGGCGCCGATGTGCAGGACATATTCGCCACGTTAGAAAACACAGGTGAACGTTGTGACTATGCGGCAGCCATTGTAGCCCTAAACTCATACTTCGTCCCGCAAACTTCGTTCGGCGTTTGCGCGTCAAACCTTCCACCAGATTGCGCAGAGACCGGGTGAAACGGTGCAGCAATTTGCGACGCGTTTGCGCTCAGCAGCAAAGGACAGTGAGTACGGAAATGATGTAGAAAATCAGATGCGGGACGCAGTTCTCAACAAGTGTGAATCGCTATACGTGAAACGCAAACTACTCGAAGAAGGGCAGGGACTAACGCTTGCGAGGACACTGCAAATAGCCCAACAGTGTGAAAGCGTTGAGTCACAAATGGCAGCCATGACACTGAAGAACGACGAAAGTCAGAGTGAACAGATTAACAGAGTGGCGCGCGACAGCACATCAGGAGAAAGGCAACCGGCAAGGGGGGGATGCTACAGATGTGGTAAAAAGGGACATTTCGCGCGTGATCCTCAATGCCCAGCCAAAGGGAAATCGTGTCGCAACTGCGGGGGAAAGAACCATTTTGAAAATGTGTGTCGTTCTCAGAAGAGGAGCGTCAACCTCGTGAATGATGACGCCACCCGCAATGACCCCGACTACGCGTTCTGCCTGGATGGAACTGAGGACAACTCCAGCATGCTACAGGTGGATGTCGGGAACGTGACGTTGAAGATGCTTGTCGACTCCGGTGCGACGAGCAATATCGTAGACGAGGCGACGTGGGAGAAGTTGAAACTAAAAAAAGTGAAATGTGAATCGCGAGTAGCTGCGAGTGGGAAAAAGCTGTACGCTTACGCATCTAATACGCCACTACAAGTGAAAGGCAGTTTCGTTTGCACTGTCAGGGCCGGCACACAGAGCGAGGAGGCGGAGTTTCTGGTCGTAAAAGGACGAGGCGTCCCGCTGCTCGGAAAGAAGACCGCTACTCAACTGGGAGTGCTGAAGATCGGCGTTGATGTCGCAGCTGTCTCAGATGTCGCAGGCATCTTGAAGCTGGACTACCCGGAAGTGTTCGATGGAATTGGGAAATTGAACAGTAGGAAAATCACGCTTCACATCGATCCAGAGGTTAAACCCGTTGCGCAGCCTCTGATGCGCATTCCTTTCAACCTGCGCAGCAAAGTAGACGACAAGATCAGCGAATTGATTGCACACGATATCATCGAGGAAGTCGACGGCCCCACACCATGGGTGAATCCTGTGGTAATTGTGCCAAAATCAAACAGCAGTGACATTCGCTTGTGTATCGACATGAGACGCGCCAACGAGGCGATCATTCGAGGGAGGTACCCCATTCCAACGGTCGACGAGCTATTGCAAAATATGAATGGCTCAACAGTCTTCAGCAAGATAGATTTGAAATGGGGATATCACCAACTGGAATTGACGGAGGAAAGCAGAGACATCACTACGTTCGCTACTCACTCAGGGCTCTACAGGTACAAACGGCTATTGTTCGGAGTATCGTCTGCTAGCGAGCAATATCAGCATGAGATAGCTGCCGCCCTTGCCGGGATTGAGGGTGTTGAGAACATCAGTGATGATATCGTCATTCATGGGCCAGATGAAGAAACGCACAATGAAAGACTACACGCTGTCATGCAGAGGCTCAGAAGGTGTGGACTAACAGTCAATGGAGCAAAATGTCAGTTCAATCTCGAGCGCATCGTCTTCATGGGAATACTCCTGTCACAGAACGGAATCGGGCCAACGGAGGATCGAGTCAAAGCGGTGGTGGAAGCGCGGGAACCAGAAAATGCATCAGAGATACGCAGTTTCCTGGGACTGGTATGCTACAGCAGCAGGTTCATCCCGCAGTTCTCGTCGATATCCGAACCACTCAGAAGGCTCACAAAAAAGCATGAACCGTTTGTGTTTGGAGACGAACAAAAGCGAGCCTTCAAGCTACTGAAGGACAGCATCGCAGAGGCGATCACACTGGCATACTTCGACAAAAACGCGCCTACGCAGGTCATCGCTGACGCAGGTCCTGTCGGTCTGGGTGCAGTTCTAGTTCAAAAACAGGGCGACAGTCTGGTACCGGTGTGTTATGCGAGCAGGGGACTGACCGCACGTGAGCAGAGATATTCGCAAACTGAAAAGGAAGCGCTGGCACTGGTCTGGGCGTGTGAACGATTACATGCCTACGTGTATGGTATGCGGTTCGACCTTGTCACTGATCACAAGCCGTTGGAGGCAATATACAGCCCACGTTCCAGGCCGTGTGCTCGGGTAGAACGGTGGATGCTGCGGCTACAACCGTATGACTTTCGTGTCGTGCACATCCCGGGACCACAGAACATTGCAGATCCCCTGTCACGCCTAGTCAAGGGTGAACGCAGGGACACAGAAAATTAAGCCGATGACTACGTTCGGTTTGTTGCTATCAGCGCTATTCCAAAAGCGATGTCGACGCGTGAAGTAGAGGAAGCTTCGGGAAAAGACGAGGAGTTGCAAAACACGAGAGACGCAATTCAAACAGGAAACTTCGAGAAATGTCGTGCTTACATGGCCATCGCGAGCGAACTTTGTGTTGTTGGTCAGTTGGTTCTGCGCGGTACTCGTATTGTGTTGCCAGTTAAACTGAGGCCAGCAGCTTTAGCACTTGCACATGAAGGTCACCTGGGTATCGTTGGCACAAAGACGATGCCGGACGGGCCGTGGGTAGACGTCGCGACAGACTTGATGGGACCACTGCCATCCGGTCACTCGCTGCTGGTCGTGGTGGACTATTTCACAAGATACTACGAGGTCGCGGTGTTGAAATCTACGACAGCCGACAAGGTGATCGACAGTCTCGACGAGGCGTTTAGTCGACACGGACTGTCAGTCACAGTCAAATCAGACAACGGACCGCAATTCCGATCGAGCGAGTTTGCAGAATACTGCGCCGAGACCAACATCACACACCTGAGAATGACGGCAAAGTGGGCGCAGGCCAATGGCGAAGTCGAGAGACAGAACGCATCACTGCTTAAACGCATCAGAATCGCGCAGGCGGAGGGAAAAGATTAGAAAAGGGAACTGAGAAAGTACCTAGCGCAGTATCGAAACTTACCACACACGACGACTGGTCGAACCCCGGCTGAGCTACTATGCAACCGCAAACTACGAGGGAAGCTGCCTGACCTCGGATCGAATCCTGTGGTGGACCACGACCTACGAGACCGTGACAGCGAGATGAAGGGCAGATCGAGAATACACGCCGACGAGCGACGAGATGCTCGTTACTCCGAGGTAGAGACGGGTGACAGGGTGCTGGTTCAGCAAGAGAAAACCAACAAACTGAGCACACCTTTCAGCCCGAATCCACTCACCGTAGTCAGCAAAACTGGCAACAGTCTTGCGATCGAGGCTGAGGACGGGGCCCGGTACTCCCGCAACACCAGCCACGTGCGGAAGTTTCTGGAACCCGTGACCGAGAACGTCCACGACGACCGAGCAAGCGTGATGGAAGCGCCTACTCCACAGACGTCAGCTGCAGTGGTGCCATCTACGGATAACCTGAGCACGCCGATGAAGCAAGTCCTGCCTACGAGATGTCAACGCGAGAGGAGAATCCCGAAACGGTTTGAAGATTTCGTATGTTAATAGACGCCCTGCATCTCACCGCAGACATTCCTTCAATGCGAACTATGTTATATTTCATTGTGAACTCTGTTATGTTACAACAAGAACATGCGCACGTGCGGTCACTGGACACTCACAGAACGTTTAGATTTAGAGTTGCAGTAGTTAGATGTTTTTGTTAGTAGTTAGACGTTAATCTAAGAAAAGGAGGGGTGTCGTGTAGGCGTTTATCATCACGTTTACGGCAGTTGAACCGGAAGTGACCTAGGGGGGTTGGGGGGAACCGGAGGATAAGGAAAGTGAGGAGAATTAAATTTGGAAGTTCAATCTGTGTCCATCTATGAATACAATATCAAGTTAGAGGACGTAACAGGCCCGACCTTGCAGGAAATAATAAAAGGGGGCGAAGTTTGAATATTTAAATAATATTTAGAATATTAAAGATTACATGAGATAATCAAGCATAACGTTTATTTGTGATCATTTTCAGTTGTCAAGGTTATGAATTTTAGTATTATTCATAGCGTGAAATATAGATTAGACTTATAAGTTATTTCCTGTGAAGTATAAAAGGTACAGAAATATTATTATAATCTTCGCCTTTTTAGCGGAAATGTGTGGGGAACCGTTCTTTTGATGGGAAGTACATAGGGAGCCACCTTTTTGGTGGGAAGAAGGTAGGAGCTGCTGTTTTAGGCGAAAGTGTATAGTAACGCAATATAAAGTTTAACTCACCACAAGCGCGTCAACCTTGGCCTCCTCGGTCGTCCTTTTTGGGCGGCCGCAACTGTAGCGGGCGACGTGGAGGCTGCATTCATAGAAACAATGTTATTTTGCGACAGAGTAAGTTTCCGTACATTGCGCAGCGGTGCAAACACGTCCGGGTTCCACGACTTGATAGCGTTGCCAATGAGACCGAGGTCCTCTACCTGCGTTGTGTTGATAAACATGCCGACCGACAGCGTGTTGATCCCGCACCCGTAAAGATTAATGCTCTTCAAGTTGCGCAATTTCTGAAAGACGGACCGGAACGTTGGAAGATGCCAACCGAAGTAGGAGTTCTCGGAGATGTCCAGAACCATTAGGCCGTCCATGCGCTGAAAATACACATCAAAACAGAATTTGTTTATCTATGTAATATTTTAATAGTGTGTGTATGTGTGAGTAGTATAGGTCCCTTAGCCGGGACGTTGGATTCGGATGGGAGGAAGAGGAAAGACGTCATAACTAGATCAAGGTCAAGTACTCGGATGTAGGTCAAGGTCAAGTACCCGGATGTAGGTCAAATGGAGCTCTATAGCGGATTTTTTTGAACTAAAATAGTACAAGTAGCGCCCCCTGGCGGATTTCTTCGGAACGAAAATAGTACAAGTCGCTCCCCTATCGGATAAATCGTTAACTACAAACAACAGTGGTGCCACCTTACGGACAATGTTTGGACTAAATGTATGAGTACTGCCTAATTTGGTGCGTCTTATTTATGAAAATTGGCGCCCCCTGGCAGATAGGTTACGAACTGAAAGAGAAGTACAAATAACTCCCCCTAGCGGATTTCAGTGAATCAAATATCGATACTACTTAAGTTCGTGCCTCTTGATTCTTTTTTTTCTTTTTACTATAAAAATAGGTCAAAGACGTCATTAAGTAGGTCAGTGACGTCGTTAAATAGGCCATTGCGCATGCGCAATGGTGTCTTTTCTTATGTCCCTTAGGTTGTCGACCATTT
>JAHLWY010000791.1:0-44045 GCA_020002185.1 Paraescarpia echinospica | reverse complement strand
TACTATGCATCCACTGTCACATACACTCTCCTATGGGCCCACTGTCACATACTCCCTCCTATGGGCCCACTATCACATACACCCTCCTATGGGCCCACTATCACATACACCCTCCTATGGGCCCACTGTCACATACACCTTCCTATGGGCCCACTGTCACATACACCCTACTATGCACCCAATGTCGTATACACGCTCCTATGGGCCCAATGTAACATAACCCTACTATGCACCCATTGTCACATACACCCTACTATACACTCACTGTCACATACACCCTCCTAAGCACCCACTGTCACATAAATCCTCATATGCGCCCACTGTCACATACACCTCTACTATGCACCCACTATCACATATACATGCATCATAGCCCACTGTCACATACATACACCCTTTCTATGCACTCCACTGTCACATACACCTCCTCCTATGCACCCACTGTCACATACATCCTGATAGAGTGCCCACCTGTCACATACAATTCCTCCTACGCACCACTGTCACATACACGTCCTATGGGCCACGGTCACATAAAACCTCATATGCACCCACTGTCACATATACCTACTATGCACCCACTGTCACATACACCCTCCTATGGGCCCACTGTCACATACACTTCCTATGGGCCCACTGTCACACACACCCTTCTATAGGCCTACTGTCACATACACCCTACTATGCACCCATTTTCACATACACCCTATAATACACCCACTGTCACATACACCCTCCTAAGCACCCACTGTCACATACATCCTCATATGTGCCCACTGTCAGATACACCCTACTATGCACCCACTGTCACTTACACCCACCTATGGGCCCACTGTCAAATACACCCTTCTATGCACCCACTGTCACATACACCCTCCTAAGCACCCACTGTCACATACATCCTGATATGTGCCCACTGTCACATACACCCTCCTATGCACCCATTGTCACATACACCCTCCTATGTACCCACTGTCACATACACTTTACCATGCACCCACTGTCACATACACCCTCCTATGGGTCCACTGTCACGTACACCCTACTATGCACCCACTGTCACATACACCCTCGTATGCACACACTGTCAGATACACCCTCCTGTGCGGCCACTGTCACATACACCCTCCTATGCGCCCACTGTCAGATACATCCTCCTGTGCACCCAGTGTCACCTACACCCTCCTATGTGCCAACTGTCACACACACCCTCCTATCTACCCACTGTCACATACATCCTCCTATGGGCCCACTCTCACATACACCCTCCTACACGCCCACTGTCACATACACCCTACTATGCACCCACTGTCACTTACACCCACCTATGGGCCCACTGTCAAATACACCCTTCTATGCACCCACTGTCACATACACCCTCCTAAGCACCCACTGTCACATACATCCTGATATGCGACCACTGTCACATACACCCTCCTACGCACCCATTGTCACATACACCCTCCTATGGGCCCACTGTCACATACACCCTCCTACACGCCCACTGTCACATACATCCTCCTATGCACCCACTGTCACATACACCCTCCTATGCAGACACTGTCAGATACACCCTAATATGCACCCACTGTTACATACATCCACCTATGCGCCCACTGTCACATACACCATACTATGCACCCACTATCACATACACACTCCTATGGGCCCACTGTCACATACTCCCTCCTATGGGCCCACTATCACATACACCCTCCTATGGGCCCACTATCACATACACTCTTCTATGGGCCCACTGTCACATACACCTTCCTATGGGCCCACTGTCACATACACCCTACTATGCACCCAATGTCACATACACCCTCCTATGCAGACACTGTCAGATACACCCTAATATGCACCCACTGTTACATACATCCACCTATGCGTCCACTGTCACATACACCATACTATGCACCCACTATCACATACACACGCCTATGGGCCCACTGTCACATACTCCCTCCTATGGGCCCACTATCACATACACCCTCCTATGGGCCCACTATCACATACACCCTCCTATGTGCCCACTGTCACATACACCTTCCTATGGGCCCACTGTCACATACACCCTACTATGCACCCAATGTCGTATACACGCTCCTATGGGCCCAATGTAACATAACCCTACTATGCACCCATTGTCACATACACCCTACTATACACCAACTGTCACATACACCCTCCTAAGCACCCACTGTCACATACATCCTCATATGCGCCCACTGTCACATACACCCTACTATGCACCCACTATCACATACACACACCTATGGGCCAACTGTCACATACACCCTTCTATGCACCCACTGTCACATACACCCTCCTATGCACCCACTGTCACATACATCCTGATATGCGCCCACTGTCACATACACCCTCCTACGCACCCACTGTCACATACACCCTCCTATGCGCCCACTGTCACATACATCCTACAATGCACCCACTGTCACATACACCATCCTAAGCACCCACTGTCACATACATCCTCCTATGCGCCCACTGTCACATACACCATACTATGCACCCACTGTCACATACACCCTACTATGCACCCACTGTCACATACACCGTCCTATGGGCCCACGGTCACATAAAACCTCATATGCACCCACTGTCACATATACCCTACTATGCACCCACTGTCACATACACCCTCCTATGGGCCCACTGTCACATACACTTCCTATGGGCCCACTGTCACACACACCCTTCTATAGGTCTACTGTCACATACACCCTACTATGCACCCATTTTCACATACACCCTATAATACTCCCACTGTCACATACACCCTCCTATGCACCCACTGTCACCTACACTCTACTATGCACCCACTGTCACATACACCCTCCTATGCACCCACTGTCACATACACCCTCATATGCACCCACTGTCACATACACCCTACTATGCACCCACTATCACATACACCGTCATATGCGCCCACAGTCACATACACCCTCCTATGGGCCCATTGTCTCATACACCCTCCTATGGGCCCACTGTCACATACACCCTCCTATGGGCGCACTGTCACAAACACCCTCCTATGGGCCCACTGTCACATACACCCTCCTATGGGCCCACTGTCACATACACCCTCCTATGGGCCCACTGTCACATACATCTTCCTATGGGCCCACTGTCGCACACACCCTCCTAAGCACCCACTGTCACATACATCCTCCTATGCGCCCACTGTCACATACACCATACTATGCACCCACTGTCACATACACACTCCTATGCACCCACTGTCACATACACCCTCCTACAGGCCCACTGTCACATACACCCTCCTATGGGTCCACTGTCACATACACCCTCGTATGGGCCCACTGTCACATACACCCTCCTATGGGCCCACTGTCACATACACCTTCCTATGGGCCCACTGTCACATACACCATATTATGAAAAAACTGTCACATACACCCTACTATGAACCCACTGTCACATACACCCTCCTAAGCACCCACTGTCACATACAACCTCATATGCGCCAACTGTCACATACACCCTCCTACGCACCCACTGTCACATACACCCTCCTACGCACCCACTGTCACATACATCCTCCTTTGCGCCCACTGTCACATACACCCTCCTATCCACCCACTGTCACATACACCCTCCTATGCACCCACTGTCACATACACCCTACTATGCACCCACAGTCACATACACCCTCTTATGCAGACACTGTCAGATACACCCTCCTGTGCGGACACTGTCACATACACCCTCCTACGCGCCCACTGTCAGATACACCCTCCTGTGCACCCACTGTGACGTACACCCTGCTATGGGCCAACTGTCACACACATTCTCTTATCTACCCACTGTCACATACACCCTCCTATGGGCCCACTGTCACACTCACCCTCCTATGGGCCCACTGTCACTTACACCCTCCTATGCGGACACTGTCACATACACCCTCCTGTGTACCCACTGTCAAATACACCCTCCTGCGCACCCACTGTCAAATACACCCTCCTATGCAACCTCTGTCACATACACCCTCCTATGCACCCACTGTCACATACACCCTCATATGCACCCACTGTCACATACACCCTCCTATTCACCCACTGTCACATACACCCTCCTATGGGCCCACTGTCACATACACCCTATTATGCACCCACTGTCACATACACCCTCCTATGGGCCTACTGTCATATACACCCTCCTATCTACCCACTGTCTCATACATCCTACTATGGGCCCACTGTCACATACACCCTCCTACGAGCCCACTGTCATATACACCCTACTATGCACCCTCTGTCACATACACCCTATTATGCACCCACTGTCACATACACCATCACATGCACCCCCTGTCACATACACTCTCCTATGGGCCCACTGTTACATACACCCTCCTATGCGCCCACTGTCACATACACCATACTATGCACCCACTGTCACATACACACTCCTATGGGCCGACTGTGACATACACCCTCCTATGGGCCCACTATCACATACACCCTCCTATGGGCCCACTGTCACATACACCTTCCTATGGTCCTAGTGCCACATACACCCTAATATACTCAAACTGTCATATACACCCTACTATGAATCCACTGTCACATACACCCTCCTATAGGCCAACTGTCACATACACCCTCCTATGGGCCCACTGTCACATACACCCTCCTATCTACCTACTGTCACATACACCCTCCTATGGGCCCACTGTCACATACACCCTCCTACACGCCCACTGTCACATACATCCTCCTAAGTAACCACTGTCACATACACCCTACTATGCACCCACTGTCACATACACCCTTCTATGGGGCCACTGTCACATACACCCTACTTTACACCCACTGTCACATACACCCTCCTATGCAGACACTGTCAGATACACCCTAATATGCACCCACTGTTACATACATCCACCTATGGGCCCACTGTCACATACAGCCTAGTATGCACTCACTGTCACATACACCCTCCTAAGCACACACTGTCACAAACACCCTCATATGCGCCCACTGTCACATACACCCTCCTACGCACCCACTGTCACATAACCCTACTATGCACCCACTGTCACATACACCCTCCTAAGCACCCACTGTCACATACACCCTCCTATGCACCCAATGCCACATACACCCTACTATGCACCCACTGTCACATACACACTCATATGCACCCACTGTCACATACACCCTCCTACGCGCCCACTGTCACATACACCCTACTATGCACCCACTGTCACATACACCCTCCTATGCACCCACTGTCACATACACTCTCATAGGCACCCACTGTCACATACACCCTACTATGCACCCATTGTCACATACACCGTCCTATGGGCCCACTGTCACATACACCCTCATATGCACCCACTGTCACATACACCCTACTATGCACCCACTGTCACATACACCCTCCTATGGGCCCACTGTCACATACACCCTAGTATGCACCCACTGTCACAAACACCCTCCTAAGCACCCACTGTCACAAACACCCTCATATGCGCCCACTGTCACATACACCCTACTATGCACCCACTGTCACATACACACTCCTATGCACACATTGTCACATACACCCTCATATGCACCCACTGTCACATACACCCTACTATGCATCCACTGTCACATACACCCTCCTATGGGCCCACTGTTACATACACCCTCCTATGCGCCCACTGTCACATACACCATAGTATGCACACACTATCACATACACACTCCTATGGGCCCACTGTCACATACTCCCTCCTATGGGCCCACTATCACATACACCCTCCTATGGGCCCACTATCACATACACCCTCCTATGGGCCCACTGTCACATACACCTTCCTATGGGCCCACTGTCACATACACCCTACTATGCACCCAATGTGGTATACACGCTCCTATGAGCCCAATGTAACATAACCCTACTATGCACCCATTGTCACATACACCCTACTATACACCAACTGTCACATACACCCTCCTAAGAACCCACTGTCACATACATCCTCATATGCACCCACTGTCACATACACCCTACTATGCACCCACTGTCACATACACCCACCTATGAGCCCACTGTCACATACACCATTCTATGCACCCACTGTCACATACACCCTCCTAAGCACCCACTGTCACATACATCCTGATATGCGCCCACTGTCACATACACCCTCCTACGCACCCACTGTCACATACACCCTCCTATGCACACACTGTCACATACACCATACTATGCACCCACTGTCACATACACCCAAATATGCACCCACTGTCACATACACCCTCCTATGCACCCACTGTCACATACTCCCTCCAATGCACACACTGTCACATACTCCCTCCAATGCACACACTGTCACATAAACCCTCATATGCACCCTCTGTCACATACACCCTACTATGTCACATACACTCTCCTATAGGCCCACTGTTACATACTCCCTCCTATGCGCCCACTGTCACATACACCATACTATGCACCCACTGTCACATACACACTCCTATGGGCCCACTGTCACATACTCCCTCCTATGGGCCCACTATCGCATACATTCTCCTATGGGCCCACTGTCACATACACCTTCCTATGGGCCCACTGTCACATACACCCTACTATGAACCCAATGTCGTAAACACGCTCCTATGTGCCAACTGTCACATACACCCTCCTATGGGCCCACTGTAACATAACCCTACTATGCACCCATTGTCACATACACCTTACTATGCACCCACTGTCACATACACCCTCCTAAGCACCCACTGTCACATACATCCTCATATGCGCCCACTGTCACATACACCCTACTATGCACCCACTGTCACTTACACCCACCTATGGGCCCACTGTCACATACACCCTACTAGGCACCCAAAATGTCGTATACACGCTCCTATGGGCCCAATGTAACATAACCCTACTATGCACCCATTGTCACATACACCCTACTATACACCAACTGTCACATACACCCTCCTAAGCACCCACTGTCACATACATCCTCATATGCGCCCACTGTCACATACACACTACTATGCACCCACTGTCACATACACCCACCTATGGGCCCACTGTCACATACACTCTTCTATGCACCCACTGTCACATACACCCTCCTAAGCACCCACTGTCACATACATCCTGATATGCGCCCACTGTCACATACACCCTCCTACGCACCCACTGTCACATACACCCTCCTATGCTCACACTGTCACATATACCATACTATGCACCCACTGTCACATACACCCAAATATGCACCCACTGTCACATACACCCTCCTATGCACCCACTGTCCCATACTCCCTCCAATGCACACACTGTCACATACTCCCTCCAATGCACACACTGTCACATAAACCCTCATATGCACCCTCTGTCACATACACCCTACTATGTCACATACACTCTCCTATAGGCCCACTGTTACATACTCCCTCCTATGCGCCCACTGCCACATACACCATACTATGCACCCACTGTCACATACACACTCCTATGGGCCCACTGTCACATACTCCCTCCTATGGGCCAACTATCGCATACATTCTCCTATGGGCCCACTGTCACATACACCTTCCTATGGGCCCACTGTCGCATACACCCTACTATGAACCCAATGTCGTAAACATGCTCCTATGTGCCAACTGTCACATACACCCTCCTATGGGCCCACTGTAACATAACCCTACTATGCACCCATTGTCACATACACCTTACTATGCACCCACTGTCACATACACCCTCCTAAGCACCCACTGTCACATACATCCTCATATGCGCCCACTGTCACATACACCCTACAATGCACCCACTGTCACTTACACCCACCAATGGGCCCACTGTCAAATACACCCTTCTATGCACCCACTGTCACATACACTCTCCTAAGCACCCACTGTCACATACATCCTGATAGGTGCCCACTGTCACATACACCCTCCTACGCACCCATTGTCACATACACCCTCCTATGTACCCACTGTCACATACACCTTACCATGCACCCACTGTCACATACACCCTCCTATGGGTCCACTGTCACGTACATCCTAGTATGCACCCACTGTCTCATACACCCTCGTATGCAGACACTGTCAGATACACCCTCCTGTGCGGACACTGTCACATACACCCTCCTATGCGCCCACTGTCAGATACATCCTCCTGTGCACCCAGTGTCACCTACACCCTCCTATGTGCCAACTGTCACACACACCCTCCTATCTACCCACTGTCACATACACCCTCCTATGGGTCCACTCTAACATACACCCTCCTACACGCCCACTGTCACATACACCCTACTATGCACCCACTGTCACTTACACCCACCTATGGGCCCACTGTCAAATACATCCTTCTATGCACCCACTGTCACATACACCCTGCTAAACACCCACTGTCACATACATCCTGATATGCGCCCACTGTCACATACACCCTCCTACGCACCCATTGTCACATACACCCTCCTATGGGCCCACTGTCACATACACCCTCCTACACGCCCACTGTCAGATACACCCTAATATGCACTCACTGTTACATACATCCACCTATGCGCCCACTGTCACATACACCATACTATGCACCCACTATCACATACACACTCCTATGGGCCCACTGTCACATACTCCCTCCTATGGGCCCACTATCACATACACCCTCCTATGGGCCCACTATCACATACACCCTCCTATGGGCCCACTGTCACATACACCTTCCTATGGGCCCACTGTCACATACACCCTACTATGCACCCAATGTCGTATACACGCTCCTATGGGCCCAATGTAACATAACCCTGCTATGCACCCATTGTCACATACACCCTACTATACACCAACTGTCAAATACACCCACCTATGGGCCCACTGTCACATACACCCTTCTATGCACCCACTGTCACATACACCCTCCTAAGCACCACTGTCACATACATCCTGATATGCACCCACTATCACATACACCCTCCTACGCACCCACTGTCACATACACCCTCCTATGCGCCCACTGTCACATACATCCTACAATGCACCCACTGTCACATACACCCTCCTAAGCACCCACTGTCACATACATCCTCCTATGCGCCCACTGTCACATACACCATACTATGCACCCACTGTCACATACACCCTCCTACGCACCCACTGTCATCTACACTCTACTATGCACCCACTGTCACATACACCCTCCTATGCACCCACTGTCACATACACCCTCATATGCACCCACTGTCACATACACCCTACTATGCACCCACTATCACATACACCCATCATATGCGCCCACAGTCACATACACCCACCTATGGGCCCATTGTCTCATACACCCTCCTATGGGCCCACTGTCACATACACCCTCCTATGGGCGCACTGTCACAAACACCCTACTATGGGCCCACTGTCACATACACCCTCCTATGGGCCCACTCTCACATACACCCTCCTATGGGCCCACTGTCACATACATCTTCCTATGGGCCCACTGTCGCATACACCCTCCTAAGCACCACTGTCACATACATCCTCCTATGCGCCCACTGTCACATACACCATACTATGCACCCAATGTCACATACACACTCCTATTCACCCACTGTCACATACACCCTCCTATGGGCCCACTGTCACATACACCCTTCTATGGGCCCACTGTCACATACACCCTCCGATGGGCCCACTGTCACATACACCCTCCTATGGGCCCACTGTCACATACACCCTCCTATGGGCCCACTGTCATATACACCTTCCTATGGGCCCACTGTCACATACACCCTACTATGAAAAAACTGTCACATGCACCCTACTATGAACCCACTGTCACATACACACTCCTATGGTCCCACTGTCACATACAATCTCCTATGCGCCCACTGTCACATACATCCTACTATGCACTCACTGTCACATACACCCTCCTAAGCACCCACTGTCACATACAACCTCATATGCGCCAACTGTCACATACACCCTCCTACGCACCCACTGTCACATACACCCTCCTTTGCGCCCACTGTCACATACACCCTCCTATGCACCCATTGTCACATACACCCTACTATGCACCCACTGTCACATACACCCTCCTATGGGCCCACTGTCACATACACCCTACTATGCACCCACAGTCACATACACCCTCCTATGCAGACACTGTCAGATACACCCTCCTGTGCGGACACTGTCACATACACCCTCCTACGCGCCCACTGTCAGATACACCCTCCTGTGCACCCACTGTGACGTACACCCTCCTATGGGCCAACTGTCACACACACCCTCCTATCTACCCACTGTCACATACACCCTCCTATGGGCCCACTGTTACACTCACCCTCCTATGGGCCCACTGTCACATACACCCTCCTATGCGGACACTGTCACATACACCCTCCTGGTACCCACTGTCAAATACACCCTCCTACGCACCCACTGTCAAATACACCCTCCTATGCAACCACTGTCACATACACCCTCCTATGCACCCACTGTCACATACACCCTCATATGCACCCACTGTCACATACACCCTCCTATGCACCCACTGTCACATACACCCTCCTATGGGCCCACTGTCACATACACCCTATTATGCACCCACTGTCACATACACCCTCCTATGGGCCTACTGTCACATACACCCTCCTATCTACCCACTGTCACATACATCCTCCTATGGGCCCACTGTCACATACACCCTCCTACGTGCCCACTGTCATATACACCCTACTATGTACCCTCTGTCACATACACCCTATTATGCACCCACAGTCACATACACCCTCACATGCACCCACTGCCACATACACTCTCCTATGGGCCCACTGTTACATACACCCTCCTATGCACCCACTGTCACATACACCCTACTATGCACCCACTGTCACATACACCCACCTATGGGCCCACTGTCATATACACCCTTCTATGCACCCACTGTCCCATACACCCTCCTAAGCACCCACTGTCACATACATCCTGATATGCGCCCACTGTCACATACACCCTCCTACGCACCCACTGTCACATACACCCTCCTATGCACACACTGTCACATACACCCTGCTATGCACCCACGGTCACATACACCCTACTATGCACCCACTGTCACATACACCCTCCTATGCACCCACTGTCACATACTCCCTCCAATGCACACAATGTCACATACTCCCTCCAATGCACACACTGTCACATAAACCCTCATATGCACCCTCTGTCACATACACCCTACTATGTCACATACACTCTCCTATAGGCCCACTGTTACATACTCCCTCCTATGCGCCCACTGTCACATACACCATACTATGCACCCACTGTCACATACACCCTCCTATGCGCCCACTGTCACATATCGCATACACCTCCTATGGGCCCACTATCGCATACACTTCCTATATACTCATATCACACCTCCTATGGGCCCACTGTCACATACACCTCCTATGGGCCACTGTCACATACACCCTACTATGAACCACAAATGTCGTGAACACGCCTCCTATGTGCCAACTGTCACATACACCCGCCTATGGGCCCATTGTAACATAACCCTACTATGCACCCATTGTCACATACACCCTTCTATGCACCCACTGTCACATACACCCTCCTAAGCACCCACTGTCACATACATCCTGATATGCACCCACTGTCACATACACCCTCCTACGCACCCACTGTCACATACACCCTCCTATGCGCCCACTGTCACATACATCCTACAATGCACCCACTGTCACATACACCCTCCTAAGCACCCACTGTCACATACATCCTCCTATGCGCCCACTGTCACATACACCATACTATGCACCCACTGTCACATACACCCTCCTACGCACCCACTGTCATCTACACTCTACTATGCACACACTGTCACATACACCCTCCTATGCACCCACTGTCACATACACCCTCATATGCACCCACTGTCACATACACCCTACTATGCACCCACTATCACATACACCCGTCATATGCGCCCACAGTCACATACACCCTCCTATGGGCCCATTGTCTCATACACCCTCCTATGGGCCCACTGTCACATACACCCTCCTATGGGCGCACTGTCACAAACACCCTCCTATGGGCCCACTGTCACATACACCCTCCTATGGGCCCACTCTCACATACACCCTCCTATGGGCCCACTGTCACATACATCTTCCTATGGGCCCACTGTCGCATACACCCTCCTAAGCACCACTGTCACATACATCCTCCTATGCGCCCACTGTCACATACACCATACTATGCACCCAATGTCACATACACACTCCTATTCACCCACTGTCACATACACCCTCCTATGGGCCCACTGTCACATACACCCTCCTATGGGCCCACTGTCACATACACCCTCCGATGGGCCCACTGTCACATACACCCTCCTATGGGCCCACTGTCACATACACCCTCCTATGGGCCCACTGTCATATACACCTTCCTATGGGCCCACTGTCACATACACCCTACTATGAAAAAACTGTCACATGCACCCTACTATGAACCCACTGTCACATACACACTCCTATGGTCCCACTGTCACATACAATCTCCTATGCGCCCACTGTCACATACATCCTACTATGCACTCACTGTCACATACACACTCCTAAGCACCCACTGTCACATACAACCTCATATGCGCCAACTGTCACATACACCCTCCTACGCACCCACTGTCACATACACCCTCCTTTGCGCCCACTGTCACATACACCCTCCTATGCACCCATTGTCACATACACCCTACTATGCACCCACTGTCACATACACCCTCCTATGGGCCCACTGTCACATACACCCTACTATGCACCCACAGTCACATACACCCTCCTATGCAGACACTGTCAGATACACCCTCCTGTGCGGACACTGTCACATATACCCTCCTACGCGCCCACTGTCAGATACACCCTCCTGTGCACCCACTGTGACGTACACACTCCTATGGGCCAACTGTCACACACACCCTCCTATCTACCCACTGTCACATACACCCTCCTATGGGCCCACTGTTACACTCACCCTCCTATGGGCCCACTGTCACATACACCCTCCTATGCGGACACTGTCACATACACCCTCCTGGTACCCACTGTCAAATACACCCTCCTACGCACCCACTGTCAAATACACCCTCCTATGCAACCACTGTCACATACACCCTCCTATGCACCCACTGTCACATACACCCTCATATGCACCCACTGTCACATACACCCTCCTATGCACCCACTGTCACATACACCCTCCTATGGGCCCACTGTCACATACACCCTATTATGCACCCACTGTCACATACACCCTCCTATGGGCCTACTGTCACATACACCGATTATCTACCCACTGTCACATACATCCTCCTATGGGCCCACTGTCACATACACCCTCCTACGTGCCCACTGTCATATACACCCTACTATGTACCCTCTGTCACATACACCCTATTATGCACCCACTGTCACATACACCCTCACATGCACCCACTGCCACATACACTCTCCTATGGGCCCACTGTTACATACACCCTCCTATGCGCCCACTGTCACATACACCCTACTATGCACCCACTGTCACATACACCCACCTATGGGCCCACTTTCACATACACCCTACTATGCACCCACAGTCACATACACCCTCCTATGCAGACACTGTCAGATACACCCTCCTGTGCGGACACTGTCACATACACCCTACTATGCACCCACTGTCACATACACCCTCCTATGCACCCACT
Organism: Paraescarpia echinospica; assembly: GCA_020002185.1. Taxonomy (NCBI): domain Eukaryota; kingdom Metazoa; phylum Annelida; class Polychaeta; order Sabellida; family Siboglinidae; genus Paraescarpia; species Paraescarpia echinospica. Next base: position 30,257 of record JAHLWY010000791.1, on the reverse strand, counting down.
GTCACATACTCCCTCCAATGCACACAATGTCACATACTCCCTCCAATGCACACACTGTCACATAAACCCTCATATGCACCCTCTGTCACATACACCCTACTATGTCACATACACTCTCCTATAGGCCCACTGTTACATACTCCCTCCTATGCGCCCACTGTCACATACACCATACTATGCACCCACTGTCACATACACACTCCTATGGGCCCACTGTCACATACTCCCTCCTATGGGCCCACTATCGCATACACTCTCCTATGGGCCCACTATCACATACACCCTCCTATGGGCCCACTGTCACATACACCTTCCTATGGGCCCACTGTCACATACACCCTACTATGAACCAAATGTCGTAAACACGCTCCTATGTGCCAACTGTCACATACACCCGCCTATGGGCCCATTGTAACATAACCCTACTATGCACCCATTGTCACATACACCTTACTATGCACCCACTGTCACATACACTCTCTTAAGCACCCACTGTCACATACATCCTCATATGCGCCCACTGTCACATACACCCTACTATGCACCCACTGTCACTTACACCCACCTATGGACCCACTGTCAAATACACCCTTCTATGCACCCACTGTCACATACACCCTCCTAAGCACCCACTGTCACATACATCCTGATATGTGCCCACTGTCACATACACCCTCCTACGCACCCATTGTCACATACACCCTCCTATGCACCCACTGTCACATACACCTTACCATGCACCCACTGTCACATACACCCTCCTAAGGGTCCACTGTCACATACACCCTACTATGCACCCACTGTCACATACACCCTCGTATGCAGACACTGTCAGATACACCCTCCTGTGCGGACACTGTCACACACACCCTCCTATCTACCCACTGTCACATACACCCTCCTATGGGCCCACTCTCACATACACCCTCCTACACGCCCACTGTCACATACACCCTACTATGCACCCACTGTCACATACACCCTCCTATGGGCCCACTGTCACATACACCCTACTATGCACCCACAGTCACATACACCCTCCTATGCAGACACTGTCAGATACACCCTCCTGTGCGGACACTGTCACATACACCCTCCTACGCGCCCACTGTCAGATACACCCTCCTGTGCACCCACTGTGACGTACACCCTCCTATGGGCCAACTGTCACACACACCCTCCTATCTAACCACTGTCACATACACCCTCCTATGGGCCCACTGTCACACTCACCCTCCTATGGGCCCACTGTCACATACACCCTCCTATGCGGACACTGTCACATACACCCTCCTGTGTACCCACTGTCAAATACACCCTCCTGCGCACCCACTGTCAAATACACCCTCCTATGCAACCACTGTCACATACACCCTCATATGCACCCACTGTCACATACACCCTCCTATGGGCCCACTCTCACATACACCCTTTTATGCACCCACTGTCACATACACCCTCCTATGGGCCTACTGTCACATACACCCTCCTATCTACCCACTGTCACATACACCCTCCTATGGGCCCACTCTCACATACACCCTCCTACACGCCCACTGTCACATACACCCTACTATGCACCCACTGTCACTTACACCCACCTATGGGCCCACTGTCAAATACACCCTTCTATGCACCCACTGTCACATACACCCTCCTAAGCACCCACTGTCACATACATCCTGATATGCGCCCACTGTCACATACACCCTCCTACGCACCCATTGTCACATACACCCTCCTATGCACCCACTGTCACATACACCTTACTATGCACCCACTGTCACATACACCCTCCTATGGGTCCACTGTCACATACACCCTACTATGCACCCACTGTCACATACACCCTCGTAAGCAGACATTGTCAGATACACCCTCCTGTGCGGACACTGCCACATACACCCTCCTATGTGCCCACTGTCAGATACATCCTCCTGTGCACCCAGTGTCACCTACACCCTCCAATCTACCCACTGTCACATACACCGTCCTATGGGCCCACTCTCACATACACCCTCCTACATGCCCACTGTCACATACACCCTCCTATGTGCCCACTGTCACATAAACCCTCATATGCACCCACTGTCACATACACCCTACTATGCACCCACTGTCACATACACCCTCCTATGCGCCCACTGTCAGATACACCCTCCTATGCACCCACTGTCACATACACCCACATATGGGCCCACTGTGACATACTCCCTACTATGCACCCACTGTCACATACACCCTCCTAAGCACCCACTGTCACAAACACACTCATATGCACCCACTGTCACATACACCCTCCTATGCGCCCACTGTCACATACACCGTACTATGCACCCACTGTCACATACACCCTCCTATGCACCCACTGTCACATACACCCTCATATGCACCCACTGTCACATACACCCTAATATGCACCCACTGTCACATACACCCTCCTATGCGCCCACTGTCACATACACCATACTATGCAGTGTTTCCCCTGGGTGAAATGATGGGCGAGGTGGTAGGGATGGGGTACGCGAGCGCCGCTGGCGCGAAGCGTTGTTAGGGGGGTCCGGGGGCATGGTCGCCCGGATATTTTTTTAAACTAGCTTTAAAATGGTGCATTCTGAGGTATGTTTTAACCTTTACTCTTGAATATACAGGGGAAGATATAAAATAACAAGACACTACTTGTAAATGTAGTAATCATGATTGATAAAAGTCAGTAATCATGATTGTTTCATCGTGTTGAGGTGTGGTTTCCATTTTACCACTGGTACTCAGTAGAGGTGTGGTTTCCTCTTGGCCACTGGTACTTGGTTATGGTTATGTTTTATTGCACTAACCCTAGGCCTTGTTACCTCGCTGACAGAGTCAATAAAAAAGTAAACGGTGAGTTCTTATATAGTGCAGGACTGCTCAAAGCGCTTTACACTTTACTCCCTGGCAGACCTGTTCAGTCGAACACCATCTCGACTTCTCTGGGAAGCATCCAGTGGTATCATCTGAAGACTCTTTCATCATCACCTTTAAATTATTTTAATATCATAATGTTATGGTAAATTGGTGGTTTATGTTCAAAAGATTATATTTTATTTGTTTGCTAGAATGCTATACAATTAATTAAACAGTCATTTATGGAATGCCACAAAAGTATGTTTCTATTAATCGCAAGAATGTTTCTCAAATTGTGTCCTTTTTATAAAACAGTATAAGTTGTTTAGTACATCCAATTGCTGTGCAAACATATAATTGTCTAACCCAAGTTATTGATAACCCGCTAGTATACACGGTTTTGGGTAGTAGGCATTTTTTTATGAGATGTGAACTTCGTTGGTTTATATTCGTAAGTATTTCACTCAAATAAACTTTCCCAAAAGTTTGTTTGCACAACTTTGTCGGAATATGTATTATATATGTAGCACAAAGATATCTTACGAATCACATTCCTTATTTTGCTAAGACAAAACCGCATAGAATATTAGTTGAATAGACTTGTGAGCATTTGCGTCGAACCCGGACCTACTTTGTCATTGATTTTGCCGCTTGAGTTTTGCTTCTCTTTGATACCTCAGTGAGATACACTGTAGTTCCATCATTCAACATTATCCTAGGCATATTTACCTTTAAGAATATTGCGTCTTACGTCCATTTGAGGCGTAAATAGCGCCCCGGTTTGTATCAACACACGCTGTAATATATATATCTTTTTACGCGCGCTGTGCGGTAACGCACGGCCACAGCGGCACAGACTAGCGCAAACTGGGTCAGTATTTGAACTTCAACAGGGTCCGGATTCGATACAAATGCCGACTAGTGAATAGGATTAGGATGCACGGTTTTTATTTGGGCTTCGAAAGAGTCCGGATTCGACACAAGTGACGTAGTGCCATCAGCCTGCACGGTTTTCACTCCCACCACCGTCATAAACCAAAACGCAAGTTACCGTTTGGGCGCCATTTTACATGAATGTCTAGATTTCTAGTATGTCGAAACTCCGCAAGGTGTCACCATTGGAGACACCGGGGATCCCGCAGGAATATTCAGTGATTGGACAACTGACAAGTGATATCTTTCACGTTGTCCAATGACGGCTAAACGATGTTGCTACAAATCTGCGATTTTGCAGGAATAAAAGTGACTTTGTGGTGTCATTACGCGCCGCTCGCCAACGTTGAGTATACCGTGATAGAACGAAAAAAAAATGGGCGTATGAAATAGCTACGAGGCAGCAATTTCGGCACATTTTGGGCGAGGCGGCATAGAAAAACGGCGAGGCGGCCCGCCTCGCTTATTATATACCAGGGAAAACACTGCTATGCACCCACTGTCACATACACTCTCCTATGGGCCCACTGTCACATACACACTCCTATGGGCTCACTGTCACATACACCCTCCTATGGGCCCACTGTCACATACACCCTCCTATGGGCCCACTATCACATACACCCTCCTATGGGCCCATTGTCACATACACCTTCCTATGGCCCCAGTGTCACATACACCCTAATATACACAAACTGTCACATACACCCTACTATGAATCCACTGTCACATAAACCCTCCTATAGGCCCACTGTCACATACACCCTCCTATGCGCCAACTGTCACATACACCCTCCTATCTACCTACTGTCACATACACCCTCCTATCTACCTACTGTCACATACACCCTCCTATGGGCTGACTGTCACATACACCCTCCTACACGCCCACTGTCACATACACCCTCCTATGCACCCACTGTCACATACACACTCCTATCGGCCCACTGTTACATACACCTTCCAATGCGCCAACTGTCACAAACACCATACTATGCACCCACTGTCACATACACCCTCCTATGGGCCTACTGTCACATACACCCTCCTATGCGCCCACTGTCACATACACCCTCCTAGGCACCAACTGTCACATACACCCTACTATGCACCCACTGTCACATACACCCTCCTATGGGCCCACTGTCACATACACCCTAATATGCACCCACTGTCACTTACACACTCCTATGCAGAAACTATCAGACACACCCTCCTATGCAGACACTGTCACATACACCCTGCTATGGGCCCACTGTCACATAACCCTACTATGCACCCATTGTCACATACACCCTACAATGCACCCACTGTCACATACACCCTCCTATGGGACCACTATCACATACACCCTCCTACGCGCCCACTGTCACATACACCCTACTATGCACCCACTGTCACATACACACTCCAATGGGTCCACTGTCACATACACCGTCCTATGGGCTCACTGTCACATACACCCTCCTATTCACTTTTACATACACCTTCCTATGCACCCACTGTCACATACACCCTCCTATGGGCCAAATTTCACATACACCCTCCCATCTACCCACTGTCACATACACCCTCCTATGGGCCCACTGTCACATACACCCCACTACACGCCCATTGTCACATACACCCTCTTATGCACCACCCACTGCACATATACCCTCCTATGGGCCCACTGTCACATACACCCTACTATGCACCCACTGTCACATATACCCTCCTATGGGCCCACTGTCACATACACCCTACTATGCACCCACCGTCACATAAACCCTCCTATGCGCCCACTGTCACATACACCCTCCTACGCGCCCATTGTCACATACACCCTCCTATGCACCCACTGTCACATACACCCTCCTATGGACCCACTGTCACATACACCCTACTATGCACTGTGTAACAGTCGATCAAGTCAGCCTTGAGCCCCACAGTGTGAACAATGAGAGAATACATTGCAGTAATTTTGGCAAATGTTCTCGTCATGGCGCTTACCCGGCATGCATGGTAGAATTAAAACAAAAAATAGGTGAGAACTTACTTTTTTGGGGAATAAACGTAGAGTGAACTTTTCCAAATTATCACCATAGTCACTGGTCACTAGGGTGCATTTGCAGTCATGTATATATGAGTTAGGCCATATTCACTCATATGAGGCAGGCAGGCGGGCGGGCGGGCGGGCGGGCGGACGGGTGTGCGGGCGGGCGGGCAGGCGGGCAGGCAGGCAGGCAGGCAGGCAGGCAGGCAGGCAGGCAGGCAGGCAGGCAGGCAGGCAGGCAGGCAGGCAGGCAGGCAGGCAGGCAGGCAGGCAGGTTGTGTCCTGTCGTGTGTGTTGGATAGGATGGTGTAGGTCTTCTCTCGTTGTGCTCGCACAGACAGTCAGTTTTGCAGTTCAAGTAGACGCTGCAGAAATTGTGAATGTCATATTGTTAGAATGCTGTATGTGCACAGCCCCCCTCCGTCTTCATTTCCTATACTTTACTCTCACAGCAATAATTTGGGACTGTCTTGTGATGATCTTAATTGTGAGGTGGCTGCATTAGAGAGGAGTGTAGATCTCACCTATCTCCACCGAGAATGACAGCAGATTTGAGTGAACCTTCCAAGCTGCAAATGAAAACTCATTGCACTCTTACAGTGGCTAGATAATACACCCCACAGCTGTGAATGAAAACTCATTGCACTCTTACAGTGGCTAGATAATACACCCCACAGCTGTGAATCAAAACTCATTGCACTCTTACAGTGGCTAGATAATACACCCCACAGCTGTGAATCAAAACTCATTGCACTCTTACAGTGGCTAGATAATACACCCCACAGCTGTGAATCAAAACTCATTGCACTCTTACAGTGGCTAGATAATACACCCCACAGCTGTGAATCAAAACTCATTGCACTCTTACAGTGGCTAGATAATACACCCCACAGCTGTGAATCAAAACTCATTGCACTCTTACAGTGGCTAGATAATACACCCCACAGCTGTGAATCATACAACTGGTAATGTATTCCTATAGAATCAGACATCAACCTACTAAGCTGTATTATTTAACAAGATTGCCACCCAGAGAAATAACTCTAGGTGGGAGGTGGACAAGGAAGCCCTTTGGCTTATCGAGAGCCCAACCCTTTTATCTATGTGTAACCAGCCCTCCTGAGGTTTGTGTCGATTTTGTTTTTAAACATATTCACGCTACTAGCACCCACACTATCAACAGATAATCTGTTCCATTAATTTACAGTCCTTTGTAAAAATGAGAACTTTCTTATATCTAATCTATACTGCTCCTTTGCTAATGTAACTTGATGGCCTCTAGTCCTTCTATCTTCCTTAACTGAGAAAAAATATTTCTATCAATATTCTCATAACCGTTAAGTATGTTAAACACTTCTATCTGATCTCCTCTCAATATCCTGGTCTCTAGTGTTGTTAAACGACATTCTTTTAGGCGAATTTCATAACTAAGATCCCTCAGTTTTGGTATCATTATAGTCGCTTTCCTCTGTACTTTTTCTAGCATATCTATGTCCTTCTTGTGATATGGCCTCCACGCTTGTATACAATATTTTAAATGAGGCCTCACTATTGTTTTGTACAGCGTTATTATTAGTTCTTTTTCCTTATTTGCTATATTTCGCCTAATTAATCCAAGGATTTGATTTCCCTTTGAAGCTGCAATTCCACACTGCTCTGAAACCTTCATATCAGCACTAATGGTTAACCCTAAGTCCTTTTCTTTTACAGCAGTACTTAGTACAGTACCCCCCATTGTATATTCTACTTCTTCGTTCCCATGTCCTGTGTGGAGGCATTTACGTTTCCCAAAATTGAACAGCATTTGCCATTTTTCAGACCATTTGATCAACCTGTCAAGATCATCTTGTAAATGCTGTCTATCTCCATCACTTTTAATCCTTCTAAACACTTTTGTATCATCTGCAAATTTCAACACCTTGCTTGTTATTTCATCATCCAAACCCGCCATTGTATATTCTAGTACACGTTGTCTTCTGTCAATCAGCCATTTTTCTACCCATTTGATTATACCATTTCCTATGCCATGGGCCTTTAGTTTAAGCAGTAATCTTTGATGTGGTACTTTGTCAAAAGTTTTTTGAAAATCTAAGTAGATGATATCTACTGGTGGTCCCTCATCTACCCACTCAGTGATGTCTTCCAAAATACAACATATTTGTTAAGCATGACCTCGCTTTTAAAAACCATGTTGAGATGGGTTCATCCAGTTATGTTTAACAAGAAAATCCACCATGTGATCTTTAATTAGTCTTTCTAAGTTTGCAAATCACTGATGTTAAACTCACTGGTCTATAGTTCTCCGACTTGTTTCTTGAACCCTTTTTAAAATAACGGTATAATGTTTGCCTCTTTCCATTCTAAAGGAACTACACCCTCTTCTAATGACAGTTTGAAAACTGTTGCAAGCGGTATGCTAATTTGTTCTATAATTTCCAATAGTAGTTTGGGCGGAATCCCATCCACTCCAGGTGGTCTATTATCCTTCATAGCCCTTATTTTCTTAGCTACCATTTCCGGGGTTACAATTAATTGTCCTAAATAGTCTGAATCTGCCCCCTTGAACTTAGCCTCTGGTACTGGCAGTGAACTAATATCTTCTCTGGTAAACACTGAACTAAAGTACTCATTCAGGTCTTCTGCCATTAAGAATCCCTCTGATATTATATTTCCAGCTGTTTGCTTCGAACATACGCATAAAAACTCTTGCTGTCATATTTTATACTACTAGTTAATTGTTGTTGATAGCTTTTCTTTGAATTTCTAATTTCAGCTGTAGCTTGGTTAAGTGCTTCTTTATAACTGTTGTAGTGTTCATCATTTCCAGTACATCTATATGAATTCCACATCATTTGTTTATACTTAGTTTTTCTAATGGCTTCTTTCGATAAGTGTTTCTTTTTGGACCGTTTCCCATGTTTTTTGAAGGGTACAAATTTATCGACCATGCACTTAATTTCACTCACTGTGATCTTTAATTAGTCTTTCTAAAAGTTTGCAAATCACTGATGTTAAACTCACTGGTCTATAGTTCTCCGACTTGTTTCTCAAACCTTTTTTAAATAACGGTATAATGTTTGCCTCTTTCCATTCTAAAGGAACCACTCCCTCTTCTAATGACAAGTTGAAAACTGTTGCAAGCGGTACGCTAATTTGTAATATATACATTTCCTAAAATCTACAATTCTATTGCTGATCCAAACATTTTCAACAGTACATAAAGTATGAAACTTCAAACAAAATATTTACATTTTCAAAAACGATGATGTCCTATTTTAATAATAAATGTAGTACAAGTTCCAAATTATTGTTCTGGGACATCTTGCATTGTTGTACACAATCTAAAAATAATATAAACTATAAAAAATTATTGTTTGACAAACATAAATACTTCAAATTGATCAATGCAGAGATCAATAGATCAAAACAATTAAACATGTAATGTGATAACAGATTTATAGATGTTTAAATAAAAAAATTACATAAAAATAAATCATGCCATGGTTGCTATGATCTAAAAGAAATATTTTCTGCCAGTTTTATTCTGCCAGAGTAAGGCTAGAAGTTTTTCTACAACCACGGTACCAACCTTCTTCTGAATGGGGGTTGGTATCTTGTATCCTTTTCGGATGACTGCATTGAAAACTCCAGGCGAAAGGCCTGAAAATTAAACAAAATATTTAATTGTACACATAAAAAAGACAGAGTACTAATGTTTTCTACATTTCAAAAGTATATCAAAGTATTTTATTTCTCCTTTCTATTAGATGCAGATAAAAAGGCATAAAGGTGTATAAAATACTACATGTAGAAGTGTGTGACTGCAACATCTACCTGATAGACTGCTAAAAATTCACTAAATTCCAACAGAAAAAGAACTGAGTATTAAAGTTTCTCATTTTGAAAAAACTTTCTCAAATTTGTTTTTATATAATCCAACAAAACACCAGCTAAATTCTTCAAGTTAGTTTTTAACAACTTATGTGAAAGTAAAATGTGATTCACATTTGCAACCAGTGCTTTATATTAGTGTTTCTCAACCGGTTTGACCCCTCAACCTCCCAAGTGTGTCGTGACATCTCTGGTGATGGTGTGCTCCCTCAACCTCCCAAGTTTGTCGTGACATCTCTGATGACAGTGTGCCCCCTCAACCTCCCAAGTGTGTCGCTGCACACTGATGACGGTGTGCCCCCTGAATCTCCCAAGTGTGTCGTGACATCTCTGGTGACGGTGTGCCCCCTCAACCTCCCAAGTGTGTCGCTGCACTCTGGTGATGGTGTGCCCCTCAACCTCTTCTTCTTCTTCTTATGTACAGCTCAGAACTCTGTATCAGCCACATGTATGTGGCTAGAGTATTGTCGAGCTTGGGTGGGCCGTCGCAAGTAGCGGGTGGTGTAGCGTTGGTTTGGGTCTATTGCTTATTTTGTGACGTTTAGACAGATCAGAAGACCCTATAGTCGGGGTGCCTATAGCTTTGCCTTTGTGGGCGTAGATTACTTTAGGCAGGCGAGAGGAGATGCTGTCTAAATGAGTCCAGTGATTGTTTGCTAACTAGCTGTTGTGTGCATTTGTTCCATGATTTGATGGTGCTTGGAAAGAATGAGTGCTTGTATGCGTCGATGCGGGTGAATGTCTGGAAGTAGCGATATGCGTTGCCTCTGGTACGAGTTGAAGCGGCGGTGAGTGAAGTCGTTGTTATATCCACTAACTTGTTCCTGATGCGATAGAGCATTATGAGCTTGGCATTAGCCCGCCTACTCGCAAGGGTCTCCCATTTCAGGCTTTCGATCATGGTTGTCACACTGCTGCGTCGACGGTAGTCGCTCTTCACGAAGCGAGCAGCTTGTCGTTGTACATTTTCCACGGCCTTGATGTTCTTTTCTGTGGATGGATCCCATGCTGTCGACGCATATTCCACGATGGGTCTAACGAACGTCTGATAGCATAATGCTTTGATGGCTTGTGGGCATCTGCTGATGTTCCGCTGTAGGAAAGCTCTGGTGTTGTTAGCCTTCTTTGTCACGTTGTTGATGTGTTCGTTCCATGTTAGTGTCCTGTCGATGGTTACTCCAAGGTACTTGGCTCCATTGACCTCCTTCAATTGTTGTCCGTGGATAGAGTAATCACTGACAATTCTCTTCTTCCTTCTGTTGGTAATTCGGATAACTTCGCACTTGTCCGGATTAAACTCCATCAGCCATTTTTTTCCCACATCTGTAGCTTGTATATGTCATCTTGTAGTTTATCTGCATCATCTCGTGAGTTGATGTTTCGGTACAGGAGACAGTCATCGGCAAATAGGCGTACAGTAGAGGACACTTCGTCTGGTAGGTCATTTATGTAGCAAAGGAAGAGGATGGGTCCAAGGACTGAACCCTGTGGGACGCCTGAGGTCACTGCAGCCGACGATGATCTTTTGCCTTCCAGAATGACTTCCTGGGTGCGGCTGCTCAGGAAGCTTTTGACCCAGTCCAACATCTTCCCTCGCACTCCGTAATGGTGAAGTTTGGTAGCCAGGTGGTGGTGGGATACTTTGTCAAACGCCTTTGAGAAATCCAACAGCACAGCGTCGATCTGGCCACCCTCGTTGAGGCACATCGCTAGGTCATCGACAGCTTGGATGAGTTGGGTTTCACAGGACCTACGTTTGCGAAACCCATGCTGGTAGTCAGATAGGATGTTGTGTTGTTCCAAGTGGTCCATCAGGTTACTGTGTATGATGTGTTCCAATGTCTTGCAGGAGATGCTCGTGAGGGATATGGGTCTATAGTTTGAAGCAGTAGTTCTTGTTCCCTTCTTGTATACTGGTATGACCCAGGCGTGCTTCCAGTCTGCTGGTACTGTACCTTGGTTGAGTGATGCCTGGTAGATGAGTGTTAGCATTGGTGCAAGTTCTGCGGCATAGTCTTTCAGGAGCCTGGCTGGGATCCCATCAGGTCCTGTGGCTTTGTGGGGTTTGACTGCTTCCAGTAGTTTTCTTACTCCTGCTTCTGATACTCTGATATGCGGAAAGTCACTGTATGGGCTCATTCCAAGGCTCAGTACATTGTTCGTGTCTCCGTCGGTGAAGACTGATGAGAACTGCATATTAAGAATGTCAGCTTTAGTCTGGCTGTCACTGTGGACGATGCCATTCTTCGTGAGTGGGGCTACTCCGCTGTTGTCCTTCTTTTTGCTTTTGATGAAAGACCAAAACTTCTTTAGATTTCCCTCATTTTTATTGTTTTCGCCTATCATGGAGTTAATATATCCGTAATACGCCTTTCGGCACTCTGATTGGGCCAGCTTTTTTATTTCTCGATATTTTGCCATGTCGCTGGCACTCTTGGTACGCTGGGCCTTCTTGAAGTATTTCTTTTTCTTTCGTGACAGGTTTCTTATTGTGCCATTGGCCCAGGGTTGGTTGTAACGTTGGGAGGACAGTCTTGTAGGGACGTGGTTGGATAGTACGTTTTGGCACTTGGCAGTTAGCAATGCCCAAAGCGTTTCCACAGGTGTGTCTGGATTGTGTTGGGTTTGCATTTCATCAGCAAATGTTGCTAGCTCTTCTTGAATCTGCTCGGTGTCTGCTTTTCTCCAGATGTGGATCTTCCTCTGGATAGGTCTTTGTCTTTTTGGTAGTATGTCCGAATTTACATAAACGGCTACATCGTGATCGCTGACCCCTGGTACGGGTTCGCATCTGTTGACGAGGGATGGCCGGTTCGTGAGGAAGATATCTAGGATGTTGTCAAGTCTTGTCTGGAAAGTGACCATTTGAGATAGGCCCAACATGGAAAATGTGTCGAGGAAGAGTTCGTTTATCTGTTTTGTGTACTGGTGTTTCAATACTGTGTTTGTTTTCCAATCAATATCCGGGAGGTTTGTGTCCCCTGCAATCCATAGGGGGCTGTTTGGGAATTTCCTGGCTATGCTGGATATGGCGTCACACATAGAGGTTGAGTAGTCAGCGTTATTATCTGTGGGTCTGTAGATTCCAAGTACTATGAGAGGAGTGTGTGCGGTCTGGATTTTCACAGCAACCATTTCACACGGTGTCATTATCGATATCTGTTCAACAACCAATCCAGTCTTGGTGGCAATCATGACGCCACCGTAGCTATCTGCTCGGTCTTTCCTGAAAGGGGGGTCATATCCAGGCGGCATGAATTCACTGCTATTGACAGCGGGCTTCAACCAAGTTTCACATGCAACTATGACGTCAGGTTTTGCGTCGTCTATCATGAGGTGAAATTCTAGTTTCTTTGCACAGATTGACTGCGTATTGACGTTAAGTAGGCTGATGCTGTGTTTGTTAAGAGGCTTTGACATTCGATCCATAATTAAATATCTGTATCGCTAGGTTCGTCGTAAGAATTAAAATCTAAGACTAAATGGGCCCTCGACAAGCAAGGTCTTTGCCTTAACGTAAGTAGAAGGCGTAAGATTGTTAATAATAAAATGATGATTAAAAAGTGTTTAAAAATATAAAACGAGTACAAATAATAATAGCAAACGTCTAAGAGATCTAAAAAATTCGAGTGTCTACATCAGAGAGCATACATGAAGGCGGTGCAGGATGAGACGGGTTTCAAGATTAACTTAAGACTAAGTCGTAGCGATCTGGGGCATTCTCAGATCATGTAATGCAGCGTTAATAAAAAAACCTGGTTAGTACGAGGGGTGGGTGTGTGGCAGATATTTCGCAACTGTGAGATATGTCGGTATGTGTTGATACCCGATTTCGGGCGTGTACTATTATATATAGTACTAGGCTAAGTTGCGTTAAGCACGATGAGGTCGGTGAGCTAAGAGTGTTTGTTTACATCCGGGTCGACCTTGACCGAGAAGGCGGGAAATGCAAATTTTGATCTGGCAGGCTTAGGTGCAAAATAAATGTTTACTTAGCTGATTTCATCATTTGGTTTTCAAATTTCTCCCGTCCAGTTCTTTGTGTTGTATATCATCTACGTGTTGATTTATTGTTAAGAAGACTGCCTGTAAGTTTGTAAAAACAACAAATTCTGCCGGAGACCAAACCAACAACACCACCGCTTGCGCCACCTATCAAGTGTGTCGCGACATCTCTGGTAATTACAATAAAAAGTAAAAATGTTCTTGTCTTAATATTAAGCTACATTCATAGACACTGTTCTAAATTTCACCGTTTTATAAGCATGATGTCAGCGTTCTATTATGTGTATCCTGAGAGGAAAAGAAGACGGACAGAGATGTGTGTGTTTTCATTAGTTCACCTGCATCCATCGTTAGTCCAACATATGATTTAATTTCTTATTGGTGTACTAAGCACTAGGACATTGCTCACTGGAGATGTTTAAAGAGATGAATAACACACGTCCTGAACAAAAACTACTGAATAATCATAGCAGAACATATAGTTATGCTTTGCAAAACAATTCAGCATTATTTCCAGTAGACTGGCACTGAACAGTATGACTGGGTTTGTGATCCTTTCGCGTCATCTGAAGAGGTTTCCGCTGGGGAGCTTCCTCTAAACGTTTGAGAGGAACTGATAGACTTCAGGAGCTTCGTACTTAAGTTCTTTGATGTGCCCCAGGACATATTTTGGGTCCATGTGAAAAATTAGTATCAAACCGTTGCTGATCGTACCATTTATGTGTTGCTATGATTTATGACAACATACCTGTGTGAGGTCAACTTCTCGACATTAATACTTATCAAGACCAAAAAGGATCAGGAACTTTATGTAAATCTTTCCAGCACAGAGCCGAACATTAAACGTCTCTGTTCCAGAAGACAGGTGCAAGTTTCTCACTAATGCCATGCAAATAGATGGTCTGGCCTATACATTAATTGTTTAACATGTGATCTGTAATGATTATTTGAGAGACGTGTTTGGAAACAGAATATATATTTGCTTGAAAAATTGAATGGTAATTGAGATTTATTTTAAAAATAAAACTACAATACGTATTAATATATATTTCGTATGACACTTGAAATTAAATGATTTCTATTAAAAACAATTCATTTTTTCTAATACCCATATGAATACTCTTTCAGGAACAACATTCAATATGTCAATATCTTGTTTGATGTTGATTTTATAGGCTTTTCTCTATTCAAAACTGGAGAAAATTGATGTGAGTTTTGGTGTCGTATGGACATGGCTAATAAATCTACAAACAAATTATGCTGAGATCGTTGATATTATAATTGCCCCAAATTATGACAAAAACTGTTGGAAAATTATTTCCAATCTGAATTGGCCAATCATACCCCCTCTTTCTTTGGGATATTTATCATAATTTATGTGAGTCGCATATAAATTATAATTTTTTTAGTTTTCTGAAAATACAGATACAAATTTTTGGTACAGAAAAACACATTAAGCTGTCAATTTTTATGGTAAAGTTTGTTCAGTGAAAAAAAATTGAATTGACTCCTTCGCAACAGAATATCACAAGACAAAAAAGTTTCCATCCAACATGAAAACCCTGTCCATCCGACACTAAAACTTTCCATCCAATACAAAAACCAACAGGGATCAGATGAGCATGGAGAAGCATTGAGAAACTTCATTGTTAAGCATTATATCCATAGTTTTTAAGCAAAGCCAAACCGGAGTTTGTTGAAGATAGACCACATGTACATGTAGGCCTATGTACCCTGATACAGCCTTTGCATGACATTTAGATGACATTTCAATGTTCAATGATTTCACATGTTCCAGAGTCACATTCAGAACAGTTATTATGATATAAAAATCAAATACTGATGCGTTACTGGGTATCTATGACTTCTTTGGCTAACATGGGTTTCTTTGTCGGATGGACATTTCATCAAATGATGGATGTAACAGTTTATCATTCCAAAAAGGAAAGATAAACACCAAAGGAAGCTTTTCTACAACATTTTTCTAGGAAACATGTGGATTATGGGGGTGAAAATGCGGTTTTATATTTCAATATCTGATGATTCCATCCGACACCAAAACCATTTCGATCTGACACCAAAACAAATCACACCCTAGAAGAAAAGGGGTTAATCTGAAAAATATTAATTATCATGCCAGGTATATTTGGTACCTTCTCTGGTTCTTGAAGACAGTCTGTTTTTAGCATTCTCTTGTGTCACTTTGCTGAAATAATGAATCAAATGCAACAAAGTTGGAATCTTGATTTTGATAAGAATCTGACACTTAAACTATTAAAAGGGATGTCAGGACAAAGGACGCTAATTCTGATATCTGGTTACTGGTGTTATAACGAGAGGTCCTCTAGCCCTATCTATCCCAACCAACAAACACTCTTTATCAAGAGTGAGAATAGTGGTATAAGACCATGAATTTGTCAATTCCATCCGACACCATAATGGGCATTTTGAAACACACGTGACTCAGTGTGCCGCGAGGATCAAGCTTTAATGTGTGCCGCGAACTTTAAAAGGTTGAGAAGTATATTGCATTAGCGCGAAAAACTGTTTCAAATTAATGTCACAACAAACAAAATTTATACATGTATACTCTCGGAAATTGTCTTCTGTGTATGAGTGTGTGTGTATAATATGTCTTACCCATTGACTGGAAGCTGCCAGACTTCTTCTTGTGGTTGTGTTCCATAATAAGAGTCCAAGCGAACTTCTTCTCTGACACTACGTCATCTTCATCAAACCCCTCAACATCACCAGTCTGACAAATCTGTCATGTAACAAAGTAGCACATACAGTACATTGGCATAGGAACTTGGCACGTCGCTGTCGGTTCGGTCAGACATGATAACGGGGTGCATTTTATGCAGTGACATAAATTATGTCTTTGACTCTCACTCAATCACTCAACGCTGTCAGACATGACATTCGAAAATGAGAAGCAGAAGTGGGTTGTTAAAATATGTTCACAATAACATATAATTTTTGCTTGCCATCTCCTGAACTTTTTCGTGAGCTGTCAGACATAACAACGGAAGATGGGGAGAAGGGGGGTATTCTTGTTGACAATTTTAATGGATTACATTATAATTTTGCTACATTTTATTACAAAAACACTGAATACCCAGGTATTTGGGGAAGTCAGACCCCCCTTTCTCAACCCTTAGCCCCCAACCCCCCGGTTCCAATGCTGGTGCATTAGATACATGTCTACTACCCAGTATTGGTGAAAGACGATCTCATGCTTCTTCTCCATCCAAAAATGCATGCTACATAATGCAATTCGGACTACTAAAATTGCCCGTATAGCTTACCACATATGTCATGCATCTAGAGACACATCTAGATTAACAGGTGTTCAACAACTATTAATTGGCAGGGTCCATTTACGGACATTAATGCCAAGAGATGGGACTTTTAGAGAATGAGATCCCAGATCTCATGACATCCAGCCTCGTAACCGAGCAACGGCCCTTCGTCGGCTACACACAACAATTTTAAGAAGGCATGTCAGCATCTATAGTATATTGCATTCAAATGAGGGAAACAGTTCACTATTTTTTTCAGCTACACATCTTTGGCCAGTCACCTAAAGATCTTGTATGTTACTGTCAGGGCTTAGAGTTGGCATCATGCATCAAAATACCACAGCAATCGTTTGGGTCCCATTCACCCATTGTAAACAATACACAACATTTGGTTGTGTATAGCCAAGATAGGGAATAACCTTGACTATCGCACATCAAATATTACGGGTAATGACATACGAGTAACAGTCCTAATGACAGGTGTTTCCAACATTCCGTTTCCCTGCAGGTGACTTTTTACTTCCCCTGGCACAAACACCAGATACTGAGATAGAAGAAACCAACGGCTTATACTTCTACGAGGTTGATCGGCATAGTCCATAAGTCTGGATTTTAATGCCGATTTGTGTGTGTCAACAACTATGCTGTGCCAGATGTGAAGGTGTTAAACAAGTATAAAATGTGAGTAAACTTAAAGTATGAACGATGTGTAAATAAAAGCACAGACCATGGCTTAGCCTTAGAAGCATGAAACAAACCATTCACGTACCTGAAGGCCTGGATGGTTGGGGCTACCAACACATTCACGGGGAGGGCGTTCCACCAGAACTTATGGCAGAAGACACTTTAATATGCCTGGGATGATGTTGAATGATGGAATTAACGCTCAGACTCCGAGGTATCAAAGTTAGGCAAAACTCAAAATATAACGGCGAAATCGAGGTAGATACGGATTCTAGAATCTATACAATTACAAGTGCTCATATAGCCCAATAGTCATTACAGGTTCAGACACATATAATTCAAGACACTGTACTCCTAGATGTAATGCCTCTTCGTTCTCGCTATGCGCGCCATCTTCCGGGACCCCATATGCACAGACCGTCCATCCCGCTGTCACGACACGATCATCTTCTGACGTGGGTTCAGTCGAAGTTGTCATTTTCTTCTTTACGTTCCGTTTAATTTGCTTGCGCCTTACCGCACTTTTTGGGAAACTTCTTTGTCATTTTAAACACACGTGTTCACTAGTACGGGTGAGACCACTGTTACTAGGTTTCCCAATGACAAATCATGGCGACCATGTTAACGTTTTATCAGATTATAAACAAACTGCACCTGACAAGTCTGAAATTCATTCACAGCAACTGATATCATGGCATTGATATACTGATGAAATTTCGTCAAAATCAAATACCTCCAGCTCTTTTAAAACACATGCATACACTGTGCCATCGATATTGACCAAAACAACCACATTTTTCTGCACCCACGTGAGCTATGTGGAAAAAATGGCAAAAAATCACTCCGCTAACTACACTCTTCCCGATAGGCGTCATTTCACTTCCAATACATTCTACCACAGAAACTGTTGATATGCCTGGTTTAGTGCACACAGTTCACATAAAAAGGGTCTCAAATAAATTTGAAATATCACCATTTTCAGGGGACTATGTTTTAACCCAACAGGAAGTCTAACAGTGGTCTCAACCCTAACAGAAATGGTGATTATGGAGAAACTTATCGGATTTAGCCTATTATAGTAATGATACATGCATATAATGCAGACTGCCAAAAATGAATGAAATCTCTACACCTAATAATTTGCTATCAACTTCAGAAGTCACCACCCTTGCTGGACAACACACACACAATAGCCAGTACTGTATGCATTTATCGTTTACCTAGTGCTTTTATTGACCCACACTGCCCATGGTTGCTTGCACAGATAAACTTCTGGCGCACCTTTCGAGATTGCTCAACATGTATTCTGCTAGAAAAGCATACAATGTCAGCTGTTATTCTTTAGTGAAATAAAAAACAATTATGGTACTCTAAACCTATGTAAAATGCATATATTTTACTTTCAAATATAGATTATAGAGTCAAACCAATCAATGGAATTGATACTACCTAATCATGCAGCGTCACAATACGTTTATACCAATATTTCTCGCACACCTTACGTATGACTATACTTTGTTTAATAGCAACTTTAATAAACGTTTAAAATACCAGCCAATGTATATTAAATATTCTCCTTTGTATGGTGTATGTGTGACAACGTTTGCAGCAGTAATTCATCTGTCGAATCTACGTGCAGAAATGACCGCACACAATCTCCTTTGCCCGCGCACGCTCGCATGCACGCAAGCACGCATGTACGTACGTATATGTAGCTAAACAGGTACGTCAGGCACACAGGCCTATACACTCTGGGTCGAGTCGAAAAGAGGTAATAGCTACTGAAGCCACAGCCGTGTAGCGATGTTCTCATGCGCAGCTGAGCGTTAAAATGTCGCCAACCGAACGTTGTAGCGTCAACAAAAAGAGGTGCTATAAAACTGCAACAAGATGAAGAAAAAACTCCGAATAGTATTTTCCATCGTTAATTTACATTACTGACCATCCTTTGTTAACACAGATTATTGAACATACATCGTCAATTAAGTTTGTCCATCGTGAAGAAGGTTAGGTCATATTTAAATTAGTCAGTTTAATTAAAAAAAGCATACTTTTCATTTGTTTTTTTCTCGAAGAACCACTTTGGACCTTTTTGTCGAATTTTTAACGGACCCGAACACAAATAATTCAATAGTTGGATTATATATATATATTACAAAAGCTAAATTAATTAGCATATCTGTGAACGGACCAGTATGTCGTAATGACTTGTTAGAGTCTGCACGAAATGAACGATAACGTCGATTTGAGGAGGTACATTTTAAATATCCTCCACTTGGAGACTGGTTTTTTCCAGGTTGTTAACAGAGAACCTCATATGTCATGAAGACAGTATGAACGTCATGCTCAAATCTCACGTGATAATCAGAGGTCCAGGTTTTATGGCATGGTCGTCGATGAAACGTTCCCATTCTTCAAAAAACACTGTGGCGTAGGCAGGATTTTGTATTGGAGGGGGCCATCCGGCATTCACGCAAGCAGTGAGTAGCGGGACATGACACACGCACGCACACGTATGTATGTATATATACATGTGTGTTTGTGTGTGTGTGTGTGTGTGCGTGCGTATGTGTGTGTGATTAGGCGCTGGCGCTCAACTAGTGACTTCATAACAAACCCCTACCGCGGCGGCGGCGTCGAGTGAGCTTCACAAAAATGTCTATGTCATGTGTAACGTTGTCGCTTATTAAAATTAATTAATTCACGATACGAAGTTCCGACTACCCAGTGGAAAATCTAGATAAATTGCTTTGGCCGTAACGTGCAACTTGATCTTAGTTCAGTAACTAATCATCTTGCCGGGCAACTATCATTTTGCATCCTTGTGTTGATATATAAATAGGCATTAGCCATCAAGCACATTGTGAATGATGGCATTTTCGTTGCCCTGTCACCTCTTGGGCTGCAGCCTGCTGGATGCTTATCACCTACCGCAGAAGCGTCGGATTCCTCCACTTTGGGTAACTCAATCCCATTTGAATTATGACAAATTTCTCTGCCAAAGATTTGGGAGTCCTACACAGGCACCCCTATAACCTCTGTACCTTGTAACTCTATAAATCAGGCAATTAGTTATATATCTTCAGTCTCCTAGCTACCCTCCTAATTTCTCTGGCTACGCCACTGGGTCGCTGGCAATCTCGTCAAAGTGGCGCTGAACAAACTTGAATTACAAGAATTTATGTGTCACGGATCGTTTTGTCGAGGGGTACTAATGGTA
Source organism: Paraescarpia echinospica (assembly GCA_020002185.1). Classification (NCBI taxonomy): domain Eukaryota; kingdom Metazoa; phylum Annelida; class Polychaeta; order Sabellida; family Siboglinidae; genus Paraescarpia; species Paraescarpia echinospica. The sequence goes on along the minus strand of JAHLWY010000791.1, from coordinate 9,304 downwards.
ACAAGGAGGAGTGGAGTAAAGATTTACAGATTCGTTTGACAATTCCATGGCCCCCTTGGCCCCCCCTCCGGCTACGCCACTGGTTGACAAGCCATTTTTCACTGATGGCGGCGGGCGGTAAATGACAACGATTTTCATGGATAACGTAGGTGTTATGAATAATTATTTATTCTCCTTCTCTGATTATCACACTAACTATTTATTCCCGTCATCTGATTGGTTCCAACCCTTACGCTATGACTAACGTCAACCATAACTAACTCAAACCATACCTAATTATAATAATTACATTAATACAGTGACGCGGGAACAAAATTCATATTTTCGCCGCTGCCAATGTTCACATCTTCCTTCACCTTGTGGCTTTCTCGGTTGGCTCGATTGTGACATCGGAAGCCGGGGGGGGGGGGGGGGGCAGAACATTTACATTTCCACCCGCCACTGACGTTCGCCACAAAAACAAACATTCACGTTCAAATTTAATGCGGGGGGAGCAGAAGTATATGTCTGTCCCTGAGAAATTCCAGGGGGCAACTGACCCCTGCCACCCCCTTCCCGCGTCTGTGCATTAATATGTTATGACGTTTCACACTAACTATTTATTCCCGTTGCCTAATTAGTTCCAATGATTACGAACTCGACCTTAGTGTATAGGATGATTACTAAAGGTAACTTGTGTACTTGGGTGGTAAAATATAATAACGGTAGTGTTTTGACATTGGGTAATGTCTTGAGAGTACGTTGGGAGAGTGATTTGAACTTAACAGTAGTGTTTTGAAGGTACGCTCCTCGATGTAGATTATAAACAGTACTGGGCTGAGGCTGTCTTGTGGCACCTTGATGGGTGCCTATTGTTGTCACGAATGACGGACACTCATCCACCGATATGCGTGGTTAGTCTACGACTTTTATGACCAAACTAGGGTCATGTTGGAACAAATTGCAACAGAAACAAATCTTTCAGTTTTGGAAGCAAGCATATATCCTAGATAACATATCAAAAGTATATAGCTCAACAAATTAGGGAACATTGTCAAAATTACGCAAGTTTATACTGGGGCCCCCTCAATAGGTTTTACATGCGATTTGTGACGATTTAAATTTCGGGACAAAGATTGAGCAAGATTATGTTTCTGTAAACCTAAAGTAATCCAGATGCGTGTATGTAAATACGCACAAATTATATTCAGAGGTCAAAACAACATACATCGACATTAAAGTAGTTTAACATTGCATTAGGTTTTGAATGAAATCCTTATTGGTATCAAAATATGCACGAATTACTTGTCCCATTCGTCTCCTACATAACATGATTACGGTCAGCGTAATTATATGTATGTTACTCTCATGAGCATGTATCGCACATGTAACACAACACAAGTACATATAACAGGGAACATTGTTTATAATAATTGTAATGACCCCTTGATATAAGGTATACATATAAATACATGAATCTAGCTGATAAGCTTAATTGAGGAAAAATTTACGTATTCTCTCCCATGTAATCTGCATTACCATATGAATATCCTTCTGTCATGAGCATTGACCGTATACGTAACATAACACAAATTAATGTTATTATTGCGCATAATAATGATAATGAACCCTTCCATGGATTATATATCGCAGTACCAAGTCCTTTGGACTGCTCAAAGCGCTTGATCCTTTACTCCTGACAGTCTTGTTTAATCGAATACCATCGATACTTCTCTGGGAAGCATTATGCCACTCTGCAGTTAATGCGCGAACAGTATTCGTACACAAATATCCGTCACTGTCTATGCTCAGGGAATCAGTCATATAGCTGAGAGAACTGGAGCAACATAGAATGAACGAACTTTCCCTGATTCGACACGGCGCCATAGGATTCGAAACCGAGTTCTCTCGATTGTTAGTCCATTGCGCTCCATAAAAAAACTTTATTGAGATAAAATCGCTGTATTACATAGTCATTAATATCACATGTAACTGACGATCATTGTCGTAACTCTAGACTGTGTTTGAACACTCTGTGCCGCGAAATGACGTGCAAGGTGCGAGTGATGTGTTTACAAAAAGTCTCATCATTCGAATTTCCAACTCTTCAATGACGGTTGGAAGTATCTACATCAGCTTGTCTCGTCTGATGTATCAAATGCTCGGCTCATGTCTGTGCTAAGAATCTCGACTACGAAGCGATATTTCTGTGCCTTGCACACAGCCACCGATACCTGAGCACTACGTCAACCGTACTTCGACTATGGAATCCACAATGCTCGTTCTGCTGGAAAGAGTCAACATTGTAAAGATTGGAACATTACAAATAATTATGTATGTCCATGAATTGCAGCAGACTGTGCCCACTCCCCCGCCAATAGAAGGGTTTTGCTTACAGACACAAGCAACAGACGAGCTATTCACGAAGAATCGATCACACACCTGGGCAAACGATTCACGTGTCGTGCGCACATGCAACGCCATTTGGTATCGAAGAGAACCAACCTCGTCGTTCTTCCCGGTTTTAATTAGTGGATTGTACGTGGATTTCCCGCCGTCGAACACTACTTAATGGTACATAACCCGTTTCATGCAGTACAACATTTAAAAAATGCAAGGCTGTTACGCAACTGTCAAGCAGTGAACAAGAGAATCGTACAGAAAACACACCCTAAGGATACGGACGGTTATCAACGAATGTCACAAGCGTATTGGGTAATTCACTGTTGCGAATTACTTCATGTATATCCAAGGTCGTGACATGATGTCAATATTTGTGTGTGTGCGCGCGCGCGCGCGAATGCGTGCTTGTGTGCACGAGTCTGCGCCTGTCTGCTCATATCGGTGCGCATCTCTGCATATCTGTATGTGTCTGTGCGTGCAGGCGCGTGCCCGTGCGTGACGTTCGTGCCCGAGCATGCCTGTGCATGCCTGTGCGTGTCTGTACGTGCCTGTGATCAACTTACAGCAAACCAAAATTGTACCGAACACATCGACCGGAAAACAAATTTAATTTTAACTCCCGATGATGTAAAAGTAAAAAAGTAAAGGTAAGTTCTTATATAGCGCAGTATCCAGTCCTCAGGAGTGCTCAAAGCTCTTTACACTTTATTCTCTGGCAGACTTGCTCAATCGAACACCATCTTGACTTCTCTCGGAAGCATCCAGCCACGCTGCAATTAATGCGCGAAGACTATTCGTACACAAATATCCACCACTGTCTACAGCCAAGTACTCATTCATTCAGCTGAGTGAACTAGTGCAACGTATATTGAAAGAACTTGCCCAAGGTTCGACACCGCCGCACAGGATTCGAACGCGGGATCTCTCGGTTGAAAGTCCGAAGCTCTAGCCACTGCACCACGGCGCTACAACAAAATGTCAACAAGAGAATTTGGATGCTGTACTTGAATAAAAAAAAAAAATATCTTGTGAACACGGACAGTCATTCATATACACAATCGAATGGTTTACTCCGGTTCAGTTCATTTATAAAACCTAACTGAAACTAATTCTATGCGATGCGTCTCGGGTGATTTGTACCCCTGGTGGATGGTGAACAGTACCATTGCCACACACTGTGTTTGAGTTGACACAAACCCTTTGACATTTACTGTTGACAATGCTAATAGAATGTGTTTCAGGTTGGTGTGAACATTTTGTTGTTTTCATGTTTGTTCTATTAACAATGAAGCTGGCTTCTTGCGCTCCGTGAGTAGAGTAGTTTGAGGCATTTGACTTCCATGTAGGATTTCATGATGGAATATTGATTCTTGTTCAGTTCCAGCAGTTGTTTAAAATAACTGATGTTCTTACTGATGCAAAATTGGTGCTTAATAGAAAGGCGACGTTTTCATCATTTTGCATATAAAATTTGCTTGGACTCAGTTCGGAACATGCATATTTCTTTTCCATTGACGTATTTTGTTACCAATAAAATTGTAGGTTTTGAGAAAGATATGAATAATTAGCTTTTTTAACAACAAAATCTATTTTCGGACACATCCGATATGTTATTCATTTGACAATTGAAAGGTAATTTTCATTGTATGGAAATCTGTGTCACTGTTTCACATATCTCACTTCATGACCAACGGTTCTGGCAGTGGGTAATGGAACGCCCATGTTATAAAGTATACCACATGTGTGGTCTCTTACGAAACAAACGGGCAAAGTAGGGTGAACAAGATTGCCCAATTTTAGAAACCGAAATAGGTTTAGGACTCGAGCTCCTTTTGACAGTATGGCACGACGACTCGCACAGCTGTCGCCTGCGCCCCTCCCCCTATCAGAAATCATACCTATTAAAAGTAGGTCTAAACTTGAACAATTGATGTATTATTGTTTATTGTTAGTTCAACATGTACTTTATTCTAGTAATTTATCATTTGAACTTGTACTTTATTCTTAATTCTAGTTCTTATGTACCATGATAGATAGCCATAGCGTTTTTTTCTCTCAAAAAGAATGTCCTTTTAGAGGGTAAGCAGGTCAGTGTTATGAAGCATTACAAACGGGTGGGGGTCTCAAAATTAAAATTTAGCGTAAAATATTATAAGGATGGAGCCAACCAATGTTACACGCACGAACGTACACATGTCACATGGGATTATATTTTAACGTAACTAAAATACAGCCACTCCTGATTAGCATGTGATGTTGACATTATATTCAGGAAATATATGACTTTTCCGCGATTGAAATTGTCATGCGCCGAGAAATCTCGTATAGCTCTATGCCAACAAGCGCTCAGTTTTGATGCTTCTGTTAGATGAGTGCAGCATTTGACAGTAGAGATAAAGCCAATTCTCCTGCAATTACACATCAACGACTTTTCGCTCACGGACTTTTTTCATGGTTCGATACATCAGATCAGCACGTTGTTTCAATTACCGCTGAACATTCTAAGCATAGCGTAAATGCGTCCTACAATCCTGATATGGTCGCTTGCCAACACGGAGTTATCCAATTTAGCTTCTATTACGTAACAAACCCTGTCGAGCGGGCGCTTCTGTCAATGCACCTGGAAATTTGTAAACGCGTGACAGTTGTATGTTGACCGACCAGTGTTAAATAACCGCCAGTCCCAATGTGGAAGGAGCGCAGTTGCCACATTTGTGCAAAGCAAAATCGTTCTTCAGGTGAAGCAGTTCCAGTTAAACTAGGATTCGTGCGGATTATAACATCGCCAGGTAGTCGGACAAAACAGACGTCTGGCAGGTTTTGTATTTCGCGGATGGTTGGCGCAGAACCACGCATTGTGGAAGGTTGGTTAGTAGATGTCGTGATATTTAGATCAACACGCGCGAGATTAAGGACAAAGCATACACATAGTTATTCAGACGCACAGACAGACAGTCAGACAGAAACACATATACATACAGACAGCCAGACAGATTTATGCACACGCACTATATTGTGATGTCTATTGAACATCTTGTCAGTCTCAATACAGATATGCATACGCGTTTTCGATTAATTAGATTATTATTCAATTATCAAAGTATTAGAAATAAATTTTATTGTATCGTTACTTACCACACAATTACATGTAATAGTTGAAATATTTATTAACGAAATGTACCACGGGGAGTAAACTGGCCATTGCCAACCGTGGCTACAGACGTAATCATTTATAATTATAAATATTTGTTCTCATTTCAACACTCCCCGTTTCCAATTCACCGTCATTACTGTACTACGCTGTACTATACTGTACTTGAACCGTTGTTATGATACGTATGGCACTGGGCCACTGGATCATTGTAGCATTTAAGGCACTTGATCAAGCATATAATGTGTATATGAAAACCTATTATCTATAGTATTTATTGTCATGTTATTGCGTATTCATGCACGTTTGTTTTGCACACATGATAAAAATTTCTTCACACTGTTGATCTCACAAACAATCAATCGGCGCCGACATCGTGTGCGCCATCTTGTGATTCACCTATTCTAATAACATGAATATATATGAATCTGCATAGATCAGAATACATGTAATAGCAGTACTAGTTCCATGTTATTGCGATTATATACACGTATGTGTTGCACGCATGATAACAATGTCTTAACATTGTTGATCTAAAACAAACAATCGACCAATCGGCACTGACACTCTATCCGCCATCTTGGAACTGCTCACTTCCGTCATAGAGCATATATCAGAATACATATAATAGATTAGTAATATTATTTACGCTGCGTATACATACGTTTACTGCATCGTATCATGTAACATAACATATGACCAACATTTTAGTACCATTCTAAAGAATCAATAACTTCAATATGTGTAGATATGCAAGATTAATTAAAGTTGATGTTCACACCACAAATCCGCCGGTTTGTGTCTGGCAGGGTTTAAAAGCAGGCAAATGTTATATTTTAATTGCAGCTTGACGTGCTCAATATATAGGGTTATACCAAACCGGTTATGGGAAATCCGGACGGCCTGGGATCCGGTATTTCTCTCCCCTGCAGGGTACTTCCACACGGTGTGGGTCAGCTGTGAGAGATAAGGCTGTGACACTGCTCTCCAGGGTAGTGTTGTAAGAAGCTCCCGAAGCGAGATCCCGAGCCGATCATTGGTACAGTTAGCTCTGTATCATAGGCAGTACGACTCCAGTGTCTTCCACTTCATGATTCTCTCTTTTGTCTTGCAAAAATAAAATTAAATGTTACTGGGCCATTTCCAAGACCTAAAAAGTAACTGAATAACATTGAATTAATGTACCACATAGTGTTTGTCTACGTTTTGTTTTTCGAGGAATGGTGCCAAGCCCCGGAAGCAGCATTATAATTCATCTATCATGTGACATAAACATGTTAATACCATACTTTTCTAGATATAATATGTAAGATTAATTAAAGTCGAAGTTCACACCACAATTTCGCCTCTGTGTCTGCCAGGGTATAAAAGGAAGTAAATTTTCTATACTGGATGTGACTTGATGTGCGCCAACATTAATACGATTATATATATGGAACGACCGGGCCTAGGGGCCGATATAATTGTCCTTTGAGGTGTCACTACCAACCTGTAGTTGGTCAGCTGTGAGGGGTCAGGCTTTGACAAATCTTCGAAAGACACCGATGCGTGTCCCGAGCTTATACTTATGTAAGCCGTGATTACTAATAAAAGTTCTAAATAGGCCTCAGTAATAATAAGGAAGAGCTTATTTGTATTACTGTATACGAAATATAAGCAGTTATTGTATGAAGATATCAGGAAAAGACAAGAGTAATTCAGAATAATAAAGTTTAATAACAATAAGAAAAGAATCGATGATTTCACGTATATCACACACTAATCTAATCTCAACTTTATACAAAACAAACTAAAGTTTCTAAAACCGATGAAATAATACCCTAGGAGAATAACCGTCAACAACAATAACCGGTACTCGGCAGGATGGCCCTACTTTCCTGACAGCCAAGCCATAATCTGCATAATACAAAATACATAATTATTACCTGGGTGTCAATCACTCGATAAACAATAAAATGACTGCTGTCAAAACATTATACAGGGCATCTGACAGATTGGCAACAATTAGTTTTCAGTATCTCTACCATTCACTGTACCGTGGAGAACAAACCAGCTAGAGCTACACATACTTATACACTAATTATTCAAACGATTATTCAGACATTAATGGCAGTGGATTACAACAACCATCAACAACCTACAGTGCAAACAACTTAGTTGTGAACTGTCACTGACTTGGCCAAAATAGTGTCACCATCTAGCGACTAACTGTGGACCGAACGTCCATCTCTGGAAAGTAGTTAGTGGCACCATCTAGCAACTAACTGTGGACCGAACATCCACACCACCACCAAATAAATGCAAATTAACCTGTGCTGTGCAAATATACATCTACGGGACAGATGTCATCCAAGTCCAACATTAGAGTTGGTTACCATAGATAAAGGTGTTCTCTAGAAACCTGGGTTCCGACCAAATAGTTAAATAAAATGCCTTGCATGATAATATCACCCACTATTCATGGTTTAGCGGGACGAACAACAAAGCTACAGTGAAGCATTACAACAAACAAACAAACTATCAAGACTGCCACTCATAAGACTCAAAGTCCAAGAGAAATATCAAGATTCGGCGACATAGCAAATAGTGCAATATTTCACCAACCTCTATTTAGGTATACGTTCTAACAAACTAGATCACAACAATGACAGGCGATATACATGTATGGCGGAATCACTCAAACATAGGGGCTGACCAACTGGAAACACGGACTCTCCCGTGTCACGGTAAAAGTCTCGCATGGTAAATTTCCATGTAATGTGTTTTTGTTTTAAAACATACAAGTACAATAAAGGTCATACGTTAAGATAAAATATAACAGTTCATACATGAAATGCAAATTATAGCAATAGCCATGGCTGGTAAAATTTAAGACCAATTCACGTCACAAATCAGCGTAATACCAGTGACAGCACCTAGTGCAACATAATAAAAATGACCTTGTTACACTTAGTACCGTTAGTTTTGTACAATAAGCAGTATGGCACCAGTGTCTCCCATTTCCTGATCTCTATTTTGTCTTGCTTGGAGCCATTCATGTTTTGTTTTATTATTATGATTATGAATGCTGCAATTAATATGTTAGTACACAACAATATTTTAATATCTCTGAAAGCGGGATTAATATAATTAATTGATGTGATAGTTGTGGACTTGCTACACATAATATAAATTTAAATAAATTATAACTAATCTTGTGGCTACTTCGTACCTATACTCCTATGTAGATTAAAATTAATGTTTTGATATATCATCTCATAATTATGCAAGTATTTCGCTGACATATTGCGACCAGATATGATGCGAAAACATAGTTGTAGCATCCAAATTCTACAGTGTCTAGTTAAAATCACACAACACGAACATATTAGCACATTGCTTGTGTGAGTATATTCGTTGACATATACGCTGTCCATTTTAAGGTGTCATTTGATATCAGGAAAATACAACAATTAAAGGTAATGTTCCATATTGATAAATACTACAAGATGTGCCAGTGTAACATGTAACGGCCATTACATACTTGGCTGTTACTACTAGGATACATGTGCACGTATTTTATGTCCCATTTTATGAACAAAATAGACACACTACGTGAGTGTTGGACAACCATTTTGACTGAGCGTGATTCCAGGGAAGAAATGTTCAAACAGTTGACAGCCTAGTACATAGAAAATTGGATTTATACGTTTGTTCGCATTTTGTCTATGTATTGTATTATACATTTTTGTCAGATTATATACATGTATTAGTAACAATATAAATTACACT